>JAUCMT010000154.1:11214819-11242854 GCA_032357475.1 Enteromius thamalakanensis | reverse complement strand
TCCTTGAAAATAATTGCACACCTCAGAACGTTCGTCAGCCAATCAGATTCAAGCATTCAACGGCCCCGTAGTATAAACTTAAAATATTCATCATGCATAGTATTTTATGTCATTTTATTTGGCTAAGAAACAATCAATGGACCAGTAACAAACCTCAGCACTCTGGAGCCGTAATTTTATTATCAGGTAGCAGCTTTGATGTGCAGAATTTGATAACTGATTACAATTATATTGTTATGAATCATATAACCATTATAATTCAGTTATAAACAGATTTTAAACTGAATGTTTTGCCTTTTTTAAACAAATATTTTTGTGTTACCACAAATGAATCTTTGATGATTCAGTGTTATTTTAGTATTGTTCATCTATTATTATTGTATCTATTAATAATTTGAATACATTTCAAATTTAGAAATGTTGTTACAGTATGTCATTCTGTCAACTTCAAACTTAAAATTGCAATGGCAACAATTTATTAAAAGTTATAGTTTCATCTAATATTTATGTTTTATTCTAATTAGTGAAAACTATTTTTAAGTTTTATTTATCAATATCAACACTGCTTTAAATTTCAGAAGATCAGAATCAAGATTCTGCTAAATGCTTTCAAGCCAAACAGGAATAAAAAGAGAAATTTTGTGTTATATATGTGTTAACATTATTCACTCTTCCTCAGGTCAGCAGTGCCTCAGAATTATCCATTGAAGTCTATGAGGTGTGTGTGAGCAACAGAAACGGAGAGAAGAGCATGTGCATAAACGTCACACAGACACAGATGCAACTAAGCAGAGAGATCAATATTAGTGACATCACAGTGAGGGCCATCATTCAGTCTGGGTTATCTGTAGCAGCCCACATCACTATTCCTGCAGGACATACAGGTGACAAAGCTCATACTCACCATTACAGTGTGTTCTGTATAACATCATATAACACACTGTTGTTACTGATGCAGTCGGCATGCTGAGGGAGAATAGGATTATGGGTAATGAAAAGGGATTCCGGCTGACCTGGACGACGGACTCTGCTGCCATGTGTGGTTACACCATAGATTGGTGCATGCTGGGTATTGCGCTCCCCTGCGACTTACAGTGGATAAAAGTCCCAGCTAATCAGACCTCCTTAAACCTGAATGCAGGTAGAATGATGTGTTTGTACATAATTCCGTATTCTTATAATATAAGCACCACCCAAAAAATAAAAGGGTAACATTCATGTCTTGATTTGTGATAGATTACATGTAAAAGCAGCATGTATGCTTTTTCATAACACTTTTGCACCGCGAGAAACTTGATAGTGATAGTTATCAAGCACAAAAAATATATTACATACATAAAATATAAACTTACAGTACTCATTTAATGTTTATATTTTATTTCAGTTACATGTGTGCTTTAAAGAGAAGGCAATACAAGAATGCATTGCAAGATGCTTCAAAACACATTTATATAAAACTGGATTTATATACTTTTTTCCTTTTCCATTTGTAATTTTTTATACAGTAGATATGGATTTTAAAAAGTGTTTTAGTCAAAATTTTAGCTAATAATAGCTTGGCATACAGTGACTCCTCTGTAAAAATGACAGTAAAATAACAGTAAAAATCACTATCATCTATCAATTGATTACTGATAATTCCCCTACAATTTAATGTTAACGTTGCGGTAAAATACTGTAAAATTGTTTTGTTGTTGTCTTTTTATAATTTATTGATATATATGTTAACATTATATCAAATAATTAAATGTACAGTAATGTTTACTCCATACAACTAAAAATGTTGCAATTGTAAAATTCGGGCAATCACAACAAGTGTCACAATAAGTGTCCTTATTATTTAAAAACATGATTTTTCCCGTTCTAGAAATAACACCCAAATTAAATACATAATTCAAATTTGGCTACCTCATATATGCAGGTTATTCAAGGGAGAGAATCCTGGTTCTTCAAAGCAAAAAAAGTTGTTAAGCTTATTTTAATGTGTTGTGTTATTTGACATTATCCTAAGATTTGTTCACAATCAAAGTACAACTAAATGTTTACAGGGGATTTTAAAGCAGGAGTTCAGTATGCATTTGAAATCTACGGGTGTAGCGCTGAGGGACACAGACGTCACGAGAAACAGATCGGATACTTAGAAGAGCAGAGTAAGAGTGCACTCACACTTTACAGCAGAACACATGATATCTAATACAAGTCATTCACTTACAGGTATTTTACCTGTACACAAACACTATGTTATGCTGCTTCTCTTATTTGTTATCATATTACTTTAATATATTGTCATATACATAAACACATTGGTTTGAAACACAAATTGTTTGACTGTTAACTGCACTGTTATTCTTGTAATATATGTACGGAAGTACAGTATCATACATTCACAGAAAAAAAATGTTTATTTCTGCTTTGCAAAATAAGGCACTATGTTGCATAAAATTGACATCTTTGGTATGAGAACTTGAAAACAACACCTGCATTGTGCAATACAACACAGTCCTATTACGAAATAAATGTTGACACATGCATTATTTGTGTTTTGCAGAGCCCACACTTCCCCCTACACTGGACCCTAGCCCAAACATAACACGCTCATCTGTAAAGCTGAAATGGAGATTCAATGAGAATGATCCAAATCACACTGGATTCATCACAGGATATGCCATTACCATACAAGACTATCCAGAGGCCGGCCCTTATATCAGTAAGTTTAAGCTTAATTTCTAACTCCTTTCAAAATAATCCCTTTTCATTGTCCAAAGATATTCAAAATCTCAAAAACTGCTTGCCACACACACTTTAAATATTTGAAATCAGCAACATGCCCCATCAATATAGTTTTATATGCTAAAATTGTGTTAAAAACACAGCAGCCAGTGTGCATGGGCAGCTTTTCAGGACACTTGCTTTTAGTTATTTTTCACAGTATACAACAGCAGTCCAGAATGACAAAATAACACCCCACCGCTGTTTTTAATCTATTCTCTCTATCACATGCAACCTTCTTACAAAAAAACACAGATGTGGATGATCCTCACAGCAAGTCTTGGACAGTCAGCGGTCTGGAGGAGAACCGGCAGTACACATTTCAGCTGGCAGCATGTACGTCTGCAGGCTGTGGACCGAAGACCAGCGCCACCTTCAGAACCAGACAGAACTGTGAGCTCAGAAACTGATTCACGCTGACAGGAAAGAGACAGAGGTGTTTTATAATAGAAGACTATTATGTGCATCTAAAACTAATCTCTTATGCTCACCAAGGGCGTATTTATTTGATTCAAATGAATATTGTGAAATCTTATTACAATTTAAAGCTGCAGTCTTAACCTTTTTAGTTACCAAAATGATCAAAACTCTAAATTTGAGCTAGAACACAACCAGTAAGTTTTCAAAACGATGGGCTTACTTTATCCCGATTCACAACGGATAGCTTCTGTAATGTTTTGAGTGGTACGGGTAGGTTTTCATGGAAAATCCGAGCATGGCACTGTCACACATGTGACTGAAATTACATTATATGCCAGTTTTAAATGTGCTTCTGAATACAGATAGCCTGGAATTACACAAGATTTGTATTTTAAAGAAAACCAGTCTGAAGACTCGTTGAATTGCAATGGATTGATAATAATGGAAGGAATAATTCTCTCCTTAGATTACCTGCTGGTGGTGAAGGTTCTGGTTCCTCTGCTGGTGTTGGTGGGTTGTTGTGTTTGTCTGTGGTCGTACAGGAACCTGTAAGTCTGCTGAGATACAGTATGTGAGTGATGGGCAGTACTTCTCTGACACTAATGACGTCTTTCTCCACCATTTCCACGATAAGATTTCCAAAAGAATCGTTCAGCTTTCTGCACATAAAAGCACTGGACCTGGATGAGGATCTTTATGAAGTAATGTATCACATTGATGCCGTACAATAATATAACTGCACTGTGTCTATTTCTTATTAAAGCTTAATCAAGCCTAGGTTGGTTTTAGATTGATGTTGGGACAGTGTTATTATAGTAGAATGGTTTTTAATTTGAAAGTTTGAATAACTTAATAAACGTTAATTTTGTAATTTTTTTTTGTTTAAGTCATTATTTTTAGTTATTTCTTTTAATTTTTGTACACGAAGTTAAAGCTGCAGTCTGTGACACTGTTCTTTAATTAAAATGACCCAAAATCCATTTTTGGGAAAGTACATTGGCCCTAATTCACAACTGTAAACTTGTGATAATGTTTCTTAATTTGAGCGGTACTGGTAGGTTTTTGTGTGAAATTTGAACATACTGCCACATCATTACATCATATCTGTAAACAAAGATGGCAGATTATAATCCAGATAGGTCAATACGACAATCATCAGAGATTCACTCATAGCCACCACGAGCAGGCCACAGGTAACCTGACTACAACAGGTGCTGATTATGTTAACATAAATAGAGAAAACGTAAAACGGCAGTTTTCTGGAGATTTATTTCCTCGCTCGCATGCCATGTAAGTTAGCATCACTGATTATAATGACTTCTATAGTATAGTATTTTGTCGTGCCACTCGCATACCGTGTTTTAGACCGTGTAATATTGGTACTGCTTTGCTTCACAAAACTCGTTGACCGTGTTGCCAGATTGGATTGACAATTTCCAGCTCAAAAGCTCACAAAAACCGCCTAAACTTTCAATGTCAACAGTCAGAATTTTACTGCAAAAAATATCCAATATAGTGATGTGCACGGACCATGGCAATCAAAACTATAGTGCATTGATGCATACTGCATGATAGTCTGACATTATAAATAAAAAAAGAATTTAATGCGCTTACCTTTCACACAGAACTAGGAAGCCTTTAAAGTTTATATTGACCATTATACAAAACTTTCCACAGTAGAAAGTAACAAGTCCAGCAGATTACTAATGAAAGAGAAAAGACCGGTTCGTATAGATTTTTATTTAACTGTGCTCTGATTTTAAAGTGGCAGTGATAAGAGTCTTCATGTCATCTCTCCCTCAACAGGTGTAAATCATGTTTTGAGAGTTAAAACTCTGCTCTATACCATTGCTTGGATGCAGCTTGTATGTTAACTAATTAGTCTATATTCATATGTTTGAAAACCGCCCAAATGACCCAAAACCCGCCCAAATTTTGTCCACCTGCCAAAGCCAATATTTACCCGCACAAACACTGTCTGTGTGACACGCTGCTGTCAATCAACTATTGTGGGAGTGGCCTCTGTCGGTGTGACGCCACATATGCATCTGAGAATGGCTTGATTTCACAAGGGGCAACTTATTTTTATTAAATTAAAGCAAAACTAATGGTGGATCTTTATCATTGTAGGGTGGTTGTGTACACACACTCCCAACACACATTTGTAGATTTGGAGCTGTAAGTACTCAACACTTATGTTAATGCTAAGTCACAGATATTTAGTGCACATTGTTTTTGTTAGTTTTCGCAAACATTTTGTGCATTTTATTTGGCGCAACATTAATTCCATAGAAATTTAGTGAGGTACTTTTAAAATATATTGTACAGATCATCAAAAACCATTACAAATTGTTTCTGGTAACTGAAATGAAATATAAATATGGAATGCTGCATTTATAAACCACATAATTTAATTATTTAAAATAAGATAGATCAAAAAACTAGTATAACCTGAAATAAAAACAAATTGCAAAACATTAAAATTAAAACCAAAGATGTAAAATCAAAGATAATTCAAAATGCAACAAATACCATAATTATAAATAATGCTACAACAACAACAATGCTTTCAGCTCATTGTTTAATATTTCAGACATCAGAAAAAAAGTATTTTGGCACTGGTGGCATTGAAATGATTTAGAAATGAATTTATATATGATGGACAATGACAGACATCCTATTGAAACAATGCAGAGGCAAGCACATATTCTAGTCTTAACAGCCAATAAATCAATAAATAGACATGTAAAAACCTATGCTAAAAATTACAATCGTTTTCTTTAGGGTGGACACTGACCATAACTCAAAGCAACATCCTGGTTTAACACACCTTGGTGAGGTGAGACATTTTGACATTAATAGGTGCAAAAAAAAACAAAAAACATCATCGTTTATCTCAGATTTAAGATCAAAGAAAACAACTTACTTAAGACTTGTAATGTCCAAAAGCAACTGAAGCAACATAAACCAAAGTATAACAAAGATGTCTGAAGGAGTTAATTTATGTTGTATTACTTTGCCAACTCAAATAGATTCCCTGCTTTAAGCAGTGTCATATTTAAAGCCGTTGATTCAACGTACCCCAGGCCCACTGGATCTTACCCAACTCCCATTCTGGGACAAAAAAAGCTTGAGCCACATCACATCACAGCTCATGAGAGCACCAACTAAGCTGTGGCTCATTTAACCCTAGTGTGACCTTAAAACTACTCTACTTTTTCTCCCTACTTCCTCTAATCTGCTTCTGTTTTTCATCTGCATTTCACCCCCTGGCAATGATTTTCAGCGTTTTGGGTATTTGTGTTTATTCTCAAATTCTGCATTGCTCTTTAATCTTCCTTTATGAGCATGTCGTCCAACATCTAGGCAGACGGAGACAGAGAGCAAAGACTTTTAATGATATTTGACCTGCCTAAGACCCAGACACCTACACCAAACCCGATCAAAGGGGAAGTAATACAGACCTTTCTTTCTTTCTTTTTCTCTCTTAAACACAGACACACACACACAAACACACACACACAGAGTCGCAATGGTCTCAGGTGACATGTTGTGCTCTACTTCTTTCTCTGTGGGTCATTAGCAATGCAATCTTAACAGGGTATAAAGCAATCTGCCCCCTGAGACCGCCAGAATATTGAAAATCCACATGCTACAATTGGCCATAAAACAGTGTAACATAAAACTGGTTGGAGCGCAATGTGCCACAAATGGAGCCACAAACCAGAATACCTAAAAGCAATATAGAAAACATTCTAAACAAAGTGTATGACAGAAATACAGCTGAATGAATCAGTCAAAGAGGATTTGGAGATTAAGTGCTCAAAGCACAAAAATGTTGCAAAACTATAAAACAAAGAAATCTTTGAGGGAAATAGCTTTCTTAAGCAGCTGCAAGTGAAATGGACACAAGAGTCTTAGATATGTGAGCTGGTCCTGCTCACATAAGCATGCACACCTGATCTAAGTGTAGAAGCATTGTCTCGTATCATGTTTATAAATATGGAATGTTGAAGATCTCTATGGATTTCAGAAACTAGAAAATAGCTTTTTGTTCTTCTCCTTTCCATCCATCCTAAATGTAATTTTTTTCATAAACTAATTTAAATCTACAAACAATCACTATGTTTTTGTATTTAAAGTTTGATCTAAAAATATTGGCTAGATCACAACTATCCGTGAAAAACATAGTGAAGAGCAAACATCTCACAAAAGAGGGGGAATGTTCTGATATTATCTAAAAAAAAAAAAAAAAGTTCAGTATCACTGCTCTGATTTCTAAACAATGATTTCATCCTTTGGCATTTGACCCCTTGTTTTAGCAGTGCTAATTTAACATGGACTGGTCTGTCCCCTAGTGGACAGTGACCTGTATAACCTTTAACTTCAGCTTCAGTGCAACATTCATGGACATCTGCAGTTTTGGCAAGAATGTCAAACACAATATGTGCAGACAGAGAAAAAAAAAGCATTTGATTAATATTTTCATATGTGTTTCTGAGAAATGTTGTGTCAGTTTAAATGTTCTTTAAACCACAGAATGATGTTGAGGAAGCAGTCAGACTGAGTGCTGACTTTAGACAGCGAATGACCTTCGTCGCTGTACCACAATAACCTGAGGGACAGATAAAAAGAGAGAATGTGTGTGATAAAGACAGGAAAAAGAAATAGAAGGCTATTCAAAATAGTGATTAGAGGTTGACTGCAGTGGGTTTTTCAAACATCAAAGGGAAACATTGCTACATGAAAGCAGTATTTATTTACTAAAACAATATTTTCATATATTTGGGGTCGTTAAGGATTTAGGTTACAAAAGATTTACAGGTTACAGAAGATTTCAAAAAATGCTATTTATCAAAAAGTCCTAAATATTTTAGAATACATTGAAATGGAACATTTTTTGGAACATATTTTAATTTTTAGATTGATGAGCACAGTCAACTTCTTAAAAAAAATACATTTGTAAAAATCTTTCTGCTCCCAAACTGTATCATATCATACAAGTTGACAAAGTTGTAGATTCCAATAATGGCCAATATTAACATTTTAAAATGGTTGAAATTTAATCAGCCTAGTCTATCACACGATTAAAAATATCAGTGTAACATGTGTTTATGTGTACATACCTAACAGGTGTATTTCTGCTCTTGAGTGCTCTGTAGAGCTCCAGACCCTGGTGAGGTGATACTCTCCTGTCTCTCCCACCCAACATCAACAACACAGGAGCACGGATCTGAACACACATTTACACAAACCATATTAAGATCTTCTATTTAAACTATTTAAGCTTATGCTACACTAAAAATACTGTGTACTGATCACTATTCCTGTGTTTGTGTAGTGAGTGTGCACCTATCTGACTATATCATGGGGATATTAAAGTGATTTAACCCCAAAAAGCCTTTTGTGTAAGGCATGTATTTATAATTAAGTATTTATACAAGTCTACGTAATATACACTTTAAGATTAAGTGTGTGTGTGTGTATACCTGTGCAGCGTGTATTATAGGGGACTTTTCCAACATTGAAATGAGGGACTGTGATGTGGGCAGCCGGTCAAAAGCATACTGAATCCCCACAGAGGAATATCTCCTGTAGGGACAGCATAAGCACATAACACCATTAAAGTAACCTTCAGCCAATGCAAACACTTTTTCTTCTTTAATAGCAGAGTTATATAGTTTAAATAGGTAAATCTGAGCATGTTACCAGTCTACAATATCACTGGTTCCAAGCAGTGTGGCTGCATTGATCACAGGGTTTCTTGCTGCACAAGCTCTGTAGAAATCTGGATACTGACCAACCAGGTGGCATGCCAGAAAACCACCATGAGAACCACCCATCACTGCCACCCTATCAGGATCAAGGGTCTTCTCACTCTGCAAAGTGCACAATACTGCCCTCTGGACACACAAAAAATACAATTCTGTAATCTATCATTTTCCTTAATAAGCAACACATTAGTTGTGCTTATACACACATGGACATCTTTAACGTCCTGACTGCCAACGTTTCCAAGCAGAGACTCTATGCCATCTTGACCGAAACCAGTGGAGCCTCTGTAATTCACTGTGACACACAAAGTCAGACTTTAAATCAGTGCTCATTCTCTATTTTTTGTTGTGACAGGAACTAGAATGCAACGTACACATAACCCTACCCAATAGAACAGCAAATCCCAGTTTGGTTAAAGCAGCAGCTGTGGCATTCCAGTCAGCAGCAAAATGAGCATGAGGACCACCTGAACAGACAAGTACTTCACTGATCACTTGTGTGTGAGAAATGATGAGGTTGTGAACAAAAAAACTGCCAGTCTTACCATGTATATTCACCACTAGAGGACTTTTCCTTCTCTCTGGAAGACTGTACGGCTTCAATAAAATTGCTCCAAAATTCAGTCCAGCTATAAAAAGTAGGGAGGACGAAAGAGTAAATTCAGAAAGAAATAATGCTGGAAGCAGCTGTATGTCTGATGATACATGTTACTCACAGAACTGATGGTTCTCTTCTTCAGAAGGGGGTGTGATCAACATGGGCTGCCAATCAAATCCCTCATAAACATCTGCCCCGCCCACATTACAAAGTTGCATGTCCTCAGCCTGATCCACTGATGAGAGAAAGCCAACTTTCTACAGAAATTACACATTGTTGTAATTACACAGAAATTACACACTGTTACATGTAACACTATTTCTTCAGTTAAAGATGAGTATTACCGAAAAGTGTGTGCATGTGTGTATGGTTGTACCAGGCAGGGAGGTTGATTTGGAGATGAGCAGCTCATCACCATCAGGTCTTTTTGTATTGTCAAAAGCTGCACACTCCCGAAATCATCTACCAAACACACACACAGAATTAATGACTCACAGTTGGAAAGAAAATAGTAATGACACTGACAGAGAGGTGGCCAAATGGCCTTTTGTTCTTCCGAGTCAAGAGTCATGACATCAGTCCATATTTACACTACCTAGCCTTAACGCATCCAGGCCACATACTTGTGTTACTCTTCCAGTGGTTCTGTCAACTGAGAACACTGCCTAGAAAAACAGATGGAGCAAATCACAAAATTGTAGCACTAAGAAAATTCAGAAATTCAGAATTTACACAGTGCAGAAATAAGATAAAATAATGTGTATTATGTTGTGTTTACCTTATTGTTTTCACAGGCACTGCTGAAGAAGATTCTCTCGTTATCTGCAGACCAACATTGAGATGGCAACGACTCGTATATACCAGCAAACTGACCTGTGACAGGATATAGCATCACACCTATGTCCATTGTGAAAAGTGCAGTACAGTAAAATGACTTTACATCACTCTTTATTTTGTTTGCATGTGTGTTTTCATCTAAGTACCTTTTTCTGCTCTCCTGACCACATCTACTAAGACAGAAGTGCTTCTGTTCTTCATATCGTACTACAAAACATGAAAAAAGAGAAAAAAGAAACAAAGTAGTCTAATAAACAGTTGGGATTTGGCGTCAGTAAGATGAATCTTATTCAAATAAGTCTCACCAAGGCTGCAATTACAGTAAAATACAGTAAATTATTCACATTTATTGGAATGTTTTACTATGATGGCAGAGCTGAACTTTCTGTAGCTATCTGATGTGTTACATTTTCCATCAGAAAACATTCTAACATGCTGATTTGGTGCTTAAATACATTTCTTATTCATATTAATTTAGAAAAAAAGTGCTTCAGTTAAATTAATTAGTAGAATTAAGAGTTTAGATGAACAGCATTTATTACAAAGCAATTCATGTATGATATTATGAACCGTATGTTCTCACCAGCATCATTTTTAGGCACTGATGATGTGGTCCAAACACCTGTCCCTGCAAGTATACGATCCAGCACGAGTCTGGACTCATTCGAGGGCTTGAAACAGACACACCTTCAGCTGACAAGCACTCTGGCAAAGATAGGTCATATAGGACAAAGAGAGGTTAACAGGAGTTCTAGTTCCACAAAACCCAAGGAGTGGAGAAAAAGCACTTAAAATGTGCTTACACATAAACTCTCCTATAAAGATACTTACCACAGTTTCCTTTCATATCCAGGTAGTAGAGGGCTGATCTGGTAAAAAAAAACAAAGAAAATATCAGAATTAATTCTCTAATATAAGTATCTTATTAAATACTAACACTCCAGGGATTGTGGCATTATTACTGGTTCAATATAAGGAAAATTAGAGCGGTTGAAGCTGTCTTTAACTCCACCCCTCACCTACGATTAGAGCAGAATTTTAGACCCAGTCTGAACGGCTCATTCCACTGGCCCACAAACACCACCCCCTTTCCATTAGGTGCCCACAGAGCCTTAAAATAGAACAAGGATTATTTTATAACACAAATAACATTTACACGAATTGAATTTGAGATTGCTTATATATGCGGTGTATGGCATGACAAAACTGATTATCTAAAAGACACATGACAATTGTAATAGAAATCTGACTTACCTGTCCTGGTGATATATGTGGAGGGATACCAGCATATATGATAACTGCCCCTTTGTTGAGATCAGCCACACTCAACACAGGACAGCTCTTACCCACCAGACCTTCACCCCAATCTTCAACATATATGTTTTTATCCTGAGAAATGCACACATGATGTCTTCAAAAACCTTGAACACATATCTTCAAACGTCCAGCTATCATAGGTACTGTATGAAAATATACATGGAAGAAGACAATCCACCTGTTCCTCAAGCAACACTAGCCCACCATCCTCATTAGCTGAAGCAACCGATGAATGCGCTGATGGCTCCACCCTCCTTTTTTCAGCAACATAGAGCAACTTTTTTTCACATGGTGACCAGGACAGACACGCAAACTGAGCTGATGATACACAAAAAAACAAAGTACACGCAATCAGACAGATATCCTTAAACAATGTTCTGAGCTCCAGGCTGAAAAAACAGAGAGAGCCACTGGCCATTAACAGGTTTTTTTAATTAGAGAATGACTACATAACTGTTTGAAAACATTTGCTTTGCTTACATTTTTTACGACGTGGATGAATACAAAATTCTAAAGAACAGAGTTTATTTGAAATAAAAATATATGACTATTGGTCTTGGTTAATTTTTATAAGAGGGTTAGTGATTTGAAACCCCTGGTGTATAACACGGACAACAAAAAGTGTTTCTTACCATCTTCATACACTTTTCCATGTTTATTTAGAGCTGTAAGGTCTAAAGTTTTCTCCAGCCCATTCTGTCCCCAAACCTACCAAATGAAAAAAAGAGGTTTAACAATCATACTTTAATCATTTAGTATCAAAGATAGCCATTACCTCCAAATATTGATGTCCTGCTTCCTCCCGAATGACAGCCTGAATAGTCCCAGAAAGAGAATGGCAGCTGAGCAACCTGAAAGTGAGAGATGCATTTTTAAGGCAGGTGTGTTGTATACTTGCAGTCTTTCTTTTTATCTCTCGAGATACATGAATATCTGCATATTATGTATATCTCTTACTCCTTCTCTATGTGTGAGCTTGCTCCAGACGGCAGCACATGCTCGATTGTGTCATGTTTACACAGTAGAGTCCATCTCTGAGAAAAACACAGTTTCATTCCTCTCTCCGAATCACACTGACTCCAACCTGCAGAGAAAGACAGCAAGCGTCACAAAGTTACAACTAAATACATAGAAAACACATCATAAAACCACATGACAGAACTTTCCAATATACTTACGGGTCAATACGGTGATACAGCGCTTTTCATTGGCAGTGTCCACCAGCTCATCAGCAATCACAGAAGCAGAAACGGGCACTGGAAACCTGATACAGTGTCTGAACACATCTCTGATTTCACTCTCCATTGCAATCTGAGACCACAAACATATACACTACGAGTCAACATAAACAGAAAACAAACATGAACCTGCATTTCATGTGGGCTCAAGCTGTAAAACAGTCCATTTTTGACACTTTAGAGTCTACTAACTCACATGAACTCGGATATGAATCATATAAGCTACTAAGGTACATACTATCTCGCGTACTATAGTGCTTAGCAGAATTCAAACTTTCCATGTTTAGTATGTAACGCAACTAATTAACAAAATAGATACAGTTACACATTTAGACAACATTTTGCAATATGAAATAACCTTTTTTTTTAAATCTCACTAACGTTAACGCTTTGATAGCGATATTACGCTTCCAGCGAGCTGTATACTGTCAATAATAAAGCAACATGTTAATAAAATAGAGTGAACAGACGTTAAAAAAGTAGCACCTTTTACGTTTGCACCTTAAAATAGACGTGGGTCAGCTGGGCGCAAATGAAATCTGGATTAAACAACAACAACACAGACGCGACATCAACGCATGTCACCAACAATGATCCAGCCCGGTCCAGTGAATCGAAGCGGACCGTCGCGACAGAGCGAGATCGGAAACAATCGCTGGAGTGTCGGTGAGAGCCGATGTTTCAACCGCGGACAAAGCGCTTTCGGTGCGGACGCATCCATTCTGCGGCTCTCTGAGGGGGGTTCAGTTTATACATCACACTTTCGACACTTTGTTTAAACGTGTCAGAATTGAAGGACTCTTGTGTTTACGCATAAAAATATAATCCGTAGTATCATGTACAAAGTACTGGGTTTTGCTGCATGTAAAATCAGGTAGTAATAACGTTTTTTCGTTTCCCGTCACTTTTAAGATATTGTGATTCCCTTTTGGCTGTTTAAAGGATGCCTACAGCGTTTGTTAATATTTATCTTACGATTAAAACTATTTAGGAGGTTTATGTTACTAATTATTTTTTATTTAGGATTATTATCTAAAAAAAAAATTATAATAATTTCCTATTTAAATATGTACAGAAGGAATTTCTGAGACAAGACAACAATGTTTATAGTCTGTATTTTAAAACAAAGCTTTTCTAAACTTTTTCGGTTAAACATACGCCTTTGACAAAATATTTACCCCTGACAGTTAATATTTTGATCATTTTTACAGCACATTTGCACATTCACAGTCCTCTGTTTTCAGTACCTGGTCACAAAACATGTTGGTTAGTAAATACATTTTAAATTGTTGTATTTATTTTGTACGCATTTATTTTAAATGTTACATTTGTTATTACCTTTCATCAACTCACAGACTCAATGCAGTTCCCTCATACACCCTACTCTAAAAAGTAAAAATCTGCAAAACCTCCCAAAGGATGAACCTCTCTCACCTTCTGTTGTTGTCGTAAAGGGAGTCTCTGTTGTTTTGGGTTTTTGACCTGAGCAGAGGCAGATTTCTCCTGGTTTGGCACTTGATCTGGGTGCTTCCTTCTTAGATGCACCTGCAGATTCTTCCTGTGCAGCATTAAACCACAGAACGGACACAGATCTTGTGCATCGGATCTGGATCTTTGTTGGAGGATGCTTTCAACAGATGTTTGTTCAGAGAACATCTCTTTTACCAAAGTCTGTATAGCGACATCAGCCTCTATACGATGAGGATTGGAGGCAGAATCTGAGACGGTGGACTTTGTGACATTATGATCCACTACAGAGAGATCTACCACTGAAGGATCTCCTTCATCCCTTGGGGATATAGTTGGGTCATCCGTTCTCACCTGCTCCACCATAATCCCTCCTTCACCTGAGATTAAAGAGGGTAAGACTTTCAAACACTCAGATCAAAAGACATGGATATGCAGTCTCAGGATATGCAGCCAGACTGATTTGGTTGGAATACGCTGCACAACTTTTACAAGATTATAAAACACTAGGCAGACTTCCAATCCAATCCAATAAAATAACATAACATGATAAAATAAATTACTGTTACTATAAATGACTGTCACTATTATCGAATAATGACTAATGGAAATGATTTTGGTTTGATGAGACTCACCTGTGGAGTTTTGGTCTGCAGTCTGTGAATCACTAGGCCCGTGGCTCACTGTCTCCTCACTTACAGCCTGCAGCAGCACAGTTTGAATTTTCTATATTGATTTCCAGCTTGTCAAATATTTTGACACAATGCCCCATACATTCATTCAGTAATCGGTGTCACATGATCCTTCACAAATCCTTCTAATACGCTGATTTATTATCAATGTTAAAAACATCATGTCATCTATGCTAAAAATTACTTTACATTACAGACTTCTGTATCAGGGCTTTAGAGTGCGATTTCTCAGTAGTGCGACTAAACTAAATCTGATCTAGACACGGCGAGTAGCCTAGGCCCGTCAGATTAACAGAGTGGATGTAGCCGCGGGTGATGAGAGAAGATGAAAAGGACAATTGACAACTTATTCATTAAGAATGTTAAGTTAACATAATACATCAGAACCTGTCTACACTGGACACGACAAATTAGGTGCATCAGTGCAATCTAGAGCCCTGCTGAGTATATAGATACATAAAATTGAAATAAGAAACTTACCCTTTTAGGGCACAAGTGTTGCTTAAAGTTTGCTTTTCTTCTCCTGGTTTTCTGAGCCTCTTCAGAGATCAGACTCTTGTGCCCTTCACTAACAGGCAACTCCTCGGTGCTGCCAGCCTCAGATGAAGTCAGGTGAAGATCAGGTGCAGGTAAGCTCTCGTCTGATTTTAATTCCACAACTGTTACCTTGGATTTTTTGCTCTCACACATGGCCAGGTGTTTTAGAAAACCGTCTTTCCTCATAAAAGTGGATGTGCAGCTGACGCAGTGAAAGTGTGGAGCAGTTCGGCACTTTAAATGGCATTTAAAAATAAAGAAATCTAGTAAAAAAAAATTAGGTAAAAGGGAAAAAGAGTCCATTAAATGTAAGATTTACCTATGCTTCTATTAAATTCTATGCTTTTGTAAATTTTAATACTTGAGGGGAACTGAATAATCATTTATTCCTGTTAATTATTTCTTCATTAACTGGGTCTCTTTGAAGTAAAATATATACATTTAAATGCTGGTAATTTCTTACACACATTATTTGATACTTGCCCTTGTGCCGTATTGCTCGTCTTCTGTGACCTTGTAAATGTTTTAAACATTTGCTTTTGATGGTGGGTTTGAACATTTCAGGCCCACAGAAAGGACAGTGGTAGAAGGAACAGCAGTCCTCACATCTCTGGAGATTTGGCTGCTCCTCTCCTCGCAAAATACTTTTGTGTAGCTATGAAATAAAAAGGAAAGAAATACCAAAACTGTGTCCTTAATCACACCGTGGACCTGGATTAGTACTGTGTCCTGATGAGCATTTCAGACAAGTACTTTGTACATGAAAATCTTACTTGTTGCCTCAATATGCGATTTCAAAAAAATGAAGTATGAAAAAAATCTGCATTATAGAATTATGAAATTCAGATGTCACAAGCTTATAGTGTAATTTAAAACGAAAGTAATGTAATTATGTGGCCAGGCCCAAGTTATAATACAGCGGAAAAATACAGCTGAAATAACAGCTGATCCTTTGACGGACTCCTCCAGCCACAGGCCGATTAGCAGGTCTGCAGCTGCAACGCTGCATCAAACTGTCACTCACCTGTAGCGTTATAAGCTCAGCCTTACGGTAATCTTACTCATCCACTCGTGACACAATGAGAGTTGACAAATCTGCCCTCTTTTATGTATGTAGAAATGTTGTAATTTACCTCTGTATGTTGACTTGTATGGCTGAACATTTTAGCCAAACTTGTCAGGAGTCTGTATGGTCTTAAATCTCGCGAGAGTACACATAAAAGGAGACGTGTAGAAAGCTTTTCAAAATAAGAGTTACAAAACACGTGCACGACCCTAACGATAGTTAGTATTAAACAACACATTTTAATGGTATGTATTCAAACAACCAGGTTAAGATTTTCAGTGTAGTTCTAGTCATCACAGTTTCCTCATAATTGTTTTGTAACGATAGCATGTCTTACTAGAAATAAACTTGTGGAAAAAGACTTCGGACTCTTTAAAGGATAATTACATAATTTATTTTGTGTTATCTCTTCCAAAATCCTGCTGCTGCATACAGTACATTTGCTTCAAAGAAAACTTAGGACATGGTGGCTTTTGATATTTAGAAAGAAATTCAAAAGAAATGTTGAAAGCATGATTTAAATGGGCAGGCATGAGCTTGGGGTGAAGGAACAATGATGTAACAACCTTAGTTGACTGCATCACACTGAGTCAGAAGAAGATGAGTAGAACTAAGATCTGAAACATGGCTGGTTTAGTGGCAGTGAGAGAGTTGTAACAGAACGGTCTATGCTAACTCTGGCAACCTGCAGTCAAAGATGTATTTTCATTTGTTTGCATTATCAGATCGTAGGTGCATCAGCACAGTCCATTTATAAAATGCATATAGAAAATCTACAAAGAATTTTTCTTGGCCTCTTTGTTTGCTGCGGATCTGTAAAAAGTTGATATTTTGTTAATAAAAAGTCTCTTTTTTCCAAAAAACACTTTCAGAGGTAAAACAGGTTTCAACAGAAAAGCTGAATTCAGCCTTACAAGAGGTTGTTATATTTCATGTTGGTTTAACTGTAGGATCCCTAGCTTTCACACTGTGATGTTAAATAAAAACACAACACCGCATACACACGTGCGCACACACCCAGCCTTTCACACTCACACACACTCAGACAGACAGTCACGCACGCATGTTCATTGTCAAGTCTCTGGCTTGGCATTATGTCAAACTATAAATTCAAGTGAGCCGTAGGGATTTTAAGGATGTAGTGTTCTCGGTCGCCTTCATCCTCACATCACATCAGCACGTTTGTCCCTCACTTTGTTCCTTAATTTAGTCCGGGCTTTAAATGCAGCAGAATTAAACAGATGCTGTGAAGAGACAAACCAAAGTTACACACATACGTACACAAGACCTTTTTGAATGAAACCGTGCTGATTTCATTTGCATTTTTTAACACTTTATAAAACTAACTGAATCTGACTTCACGGTGCAAAATTAGACTTCTTATGTCAGTTTTACTGTTATTTTTTACATTTAGAAAAAAAATTACCCTCTCTGTGCGGGAAATCTTGCTGGCTTTGACAGACGGATCCAGGATGAGAGGAGGACCAAGTCCAAAAATATCCCTCAACAAAGGATTAAACTACAAACAACAGACATGAAAACTCAAAACACTGCAGAACAGTGGTTCTCAAACATGAGTCCCGAGCCTCAAGACAACTATATAAATGACAAAACAAGTTCAAAGCATTAAAATAATGAACAATAACTGCCAATTCTGCATTAAAATCTCAAATATTAATTATTTAAATTAAGTGGGCGATACTCTTGTACACTATCCCCCAGTTTCACAGACAAGGCTTAAGCTAGTCCCAGACTAAACTGCATGTTTGAGCTGTCTGAGATGAAAATATCTTGCTCTGACATATTAAAACATGTCACTGTCATTGTCCTATTTTAAGATGCACACCTGTAATAGTGTCTTATAAGGCATTTTTGTAAAAGTTGCTTAAATCTCTTAATTTAATTCATGCCTAGTCCTGGCTTAAGCTAAGCCCCGTTTGTGAAACCGGGCCTATAACTCTTCTTAATGTGTGAGCTGCAATTGGTTCTCCTCACCTGTAGGTGGTGTCTGACTCCAGACTCGAGCACCTCCTTTAAGGCATCATAAATCCTGCGGCGCATCCAGCCATCAATGTAGATGGCCTCAATCCCAAACTGGATCTTCTCCTCTGTGAAATCTTCATTCTGAAAATAGAAGAGAGAATGTTTGGTCTGATTTCTGAAGACAGTCCTGGACTTGCATGCAAAGTTGCTATAAAATATTTGGGTGCAAGTATATGACGTTATTTAAAAACAAGGCGACATGAGTCGTGGTTCTCCCTTCACCTCGATGTAGTGCAGCACCTCTCTGAAGATGGAGCGCTGTTTCCTACGGTCATTTTTAGCACGATGTTTGTTTCCATCAGTTGCCAGGCTCTTTAGACTCTCACACAATGCATCACAGTCCTCATACTCAAACTCCTGAAACACAACACAAATTACATACACTGCCATCGTCCTGACACTCAAACATATTCAGCATTACATAACACACACCTGATCGATGTCCCGTCCCAGTTCATACAGCAGAGCGATGGTCTCTCCCACAGCAATCCTGAAGTTTACCTCACTGCTTTCTAAACAAGCGTGCAGACGTGGCAAGTGGCTAAAAGACAAAGAGATGGATCATATTACAGATAAATAAGCCTATCTATTCAATCTGGGTGTTGTCACATTGCTGTTTTTCCCACCTTGATAAAAGTATTACATAAAATAATGTCTTTTGTAATCACTGTGGTTTAGATATCAAAACGGTTGTAGCTTGTAGCTTTGTAACAATAAAAGGGCCCATACACTATACACCATACACAACTGTGAAATAATAACCACAGCTTCACAGAGGAATGGCAAACATTTCCGTCAGAGCAAGAACACCTTCAAATGCTAAAGGGCAGGTCATGTTTATATTTAATAATCTAGCAGGCATTCATCCCAAGTGTCTTACTAATAAAGAAGTTATTAGGAAGTAATTAGGAAACAACAGCATGAGAGGTGCTAGCAATACAAAGTTACAGTATAATGGTACAAGCTAGAACAAGGGGGATATAAGAAATAGTGAAAGCAAAAAAAGTAGTGTGTTTTAATTGCTTCTAAGGTTTTTTTTTTAGTGAGGAGACATGGGTAGATTTGTCCTAAAATTAAAGGAACACCCCACTTTTTTTTTTTTTTTAAACAGGCCCATTCTCCAACAAATAAGTTGAGTTTTACAACTTTGGAATCTATTTAGCCGATCACCAGGTCTGGCAATAGCACTTTTAGCATAGCTAAGCATAGATCACTTAATCCAATTAGACCAATAGCATCACGCAATATCACCGCGCCTGCTGTAGCCATGGTACCTTGATAATTACGCCGGATTAAGAGTATAGTTCCTAATCAGCCTAGAAAATTGTCTGGCTTAGTACACAATGTAACTATAGATGATTCAAGTTTTAAACAAGAAAAATATTAAAACTCTTTGGATATTTTTGAACACAATGCTATTGGTCTAATCATATTCGATGATCTATGTTAAGCTATGCTAAAAGTGCTATCGTCAGACCCGGAGATCGGCTGCATAGAATCCAAAACGGTAAAACTCAACTTATTAACTCTGGGGGAGTTGGAGAATGAATTTTTTCTATTTCCAAAAAAAAATTGGCTTTAGATGAAATGTTAGTTGCTCGTCAGTAAAATTGTGCTTTTATATTGTCTTTTATCAATTTTATAAAGTGCAGGAGTATTAGACTATGAACTGTTTTTTGCAAGTTAAACTCACTGGTTCAGAATGGTGTTGATGCGTGAAGCAGGGCAAAGGGTGCAGAGCAGAGCCCAAGACTGAAGAGCAGCACTGTGGAGCGCAGGGATCCCGGCTTTGACAGAGGGCAGAGTGCCATCACCCAGGGGATATGCACCCACAAACACACTCTCCAAATTACCAAGAGATTTTAACAGGTCCTAAAAAAGACAGGAGAAAACAGTAGATGATACTACTACAAACGTGCGGATGTATAAATATTCATAATATGCATTTTACAAGATCTGATCGTACCTCTGCATCATCTGAGGCAGACACGTAGCAGCACATACCCAGAGCTCGAGCGCACTGAAAAAAGGTGAGATTTAGTAAATGATCCCATTTTAAGGGTAATGGAATCAAACAAATAAAGGTTTCAATACATATTGAGGCATCAACTCACACTCTGTCGAGCTGACAGGCTGGCACCTCTGTCAATCAAAATGGAGCTGAGGACAGGGCGGAGCATCTTAAAGCCCTCCTCACCTTCGACTCCACCCCCGAGCTGCACACACAAGAGAGCGAACACTGTAGCAGCAGCGGCCTGCTCCTCTCCTCCACCTAAAGCAAAAGACACTTCATCAAGTCAGTCAACCCAGAAAACTAAGAGAAACCACAGTCTTGAATTTTCATTTAATAAAAACAATTTACAGACCTTTCTTCAAGCTCCTTTCCAGACAGTCACTGATGGTGAAACGTCTCTCTAACAAAAACTCATACAGGACTCTGGACGAAAATGCCAAGCGCAGACTTTCTAGTGCAGCCAGACGGGTCTTAGCACTGAAAAACATACACAAGATAGGAGTAAAACAGCTGCATAGTTTTTATTAACTTTGTGTGTGTTTGCATTGCTCACGGTTGCATTTTCATGTATTGATACCTTTTATCCATCAGATTGTCAATGCATTGCTTCAGTTTGTCTTCTGTTTCTTCCTGAGCAGTCTGTTCATCTACCACCTCACCTGCACAGCACAGCGCGTCAGTGTGTGAGTGTTTTTTTCGACATAGATATATATATGACCAGGTTTGTGCATGTATGATGTTTTTAAATTGTCTGTGTACCTGTAGCCTCCTCTATGACTGATGCGCTCTCACTGGCGCTACTGTAGTGACTGAGAACATCTGATGCCAAATCATCATCACTCACACCTGACTCACCTCTCGCCCCATTTCTCCCTAAAACAGTGAGACACATGATGAAGACATACACAGTAAATATGCGTGTTGCAGAAGAACAAAATAGCCAGAGCCACTGTTTATGTCTATGGCGAATCATGCAGGTACTGGGTCACTCCGCAGTGGTATCTACCCAAATCAGTCTAAATAGTCCGAATATAAACACTTATAATAGTGATTCAGGACAAGCCAAACACATTTGGAACATTTGGAAAATGGATCCATGGCGTACTTATATACGTTCTGTAAATTAAAACAGTTACGGACTACAGCTTTAAATAAAGGATGGAAATGATCAAGTTAGTCAGATGGATATGTCACAGACCAATCGTGTGTTGACTGTCCACAAAGTTCGTGTACCTGAACCCTTTGCTTGTACAAAGACAGAAAATTCACTTCAGTGCTCAGAGAAAACAAATACACATGTGGGATTGCAAAACCAGTCTGTGCTTCGTTTTAGAAATCTGAAGATTCTTGCATTGACTTTAACTTCAGTTTGAATTGTGACTATAGAGAAACCCAAATGAAAAACTCTTTCACCCTCACATATTCACTTCTGAGCAAACCAACAACCTAGAAACTCAGGCATCTAAATTGGGTCAAAGTTCAGTGTGGCCTTTCTCAAACACACATATATATATACACACAGAGGCCCACCTATGTCCTCCCGAGGTAATAGCAGACCTTTAGTTTAACATGAAAGTGTCAGTAATAGAAACATGAGGTTTTGTGAATAGCATGCTTAAAAATTAAAAGGTAGCGACTAAACCAATTTAGATGATTACAACCAGGAAAACAGATTAGGGTGGAGAAACATCCTCTGGGACTTTATCCACTCTACACTGATTCACCCTGGATCGTGATACTACTGAATCTCTTCAATAGTCAGGTTAATCTGTGAAAGAGAGGTCATGCAGCTCATACATTTGAAAAGATTCAATAAAACCTTTTGGGAGCCAAGGGAGCAGTTGAGGGAACATTGCTTTGCTCAAGGGTCTCACCTCAGTCATGGTATTGAAGGTGGAGAGAGTGCTTGTTATTCACTCCCCCCACCTCCTCCACCACTGGGACTCAAACCCGCAAACTTCTGGGTACAGGTCCAAGTTACCATTTATTGACTAGATTTTATCATAAATATAATATAAAACGTAATACTGTAAAATATAATTACAACTTAAAATATCAGTTTTCTGCTGTAAAATATTTTGTGATGGCAAAGCTAAATTTTCATTCATCGTTTCATAGTTTTGTCTTCTGTCTTGCATGATCCTTGAGAAATCATTCTAATCTACTGATTTGGTGCAAAAGAACATTTCTTATTACTATCCATGTAAGAAAAAAAAGTGGAAAGCATTTTTTTTTAAATCTGTTTTATTTCTATTTTAAATTAATAAATGTCTTCACTTTCAATTTTGATCAATTTAATGCATCCTTGATAAATTAAATCATTATATTTACTTGCACTGATTTTAAAAGTAATACTAACCCCAAGCTTTTTAAAATCAGTACAAGTAAATATAAGTTTAAAAAATTACTTGAATGTTTCAAAATCTTTACATAATAGCTTTAATAAGCTGGTACAATGATTTGCAGATTTTAGCAAAAACTAATTCAGAATAAAGTCAGAAGACCATTACAGAACTAAAAGAGCTCAAACTAAGAGTTCATCAGAATCTCATCAATATGAATGTGCTATCACAATAGTTTTTTAAATGGCAGTACCAATACATGCATAAGCATAACAAGACATATCAGCAGGAATGAGATGGGAAGCAGCAGTGCATTCAGCAAAGGATGAATACCATGTGGAGGAAGGGTCTGAAATGGTCAGGAATCCATAAAAAACAAATATGAGACAATCCACAGTAGTGTCAGACTTTGCAGAGTCAAAATGTGGATAGAAACAGTTATTCCAAATATTTAGATTTGAGTTGCAGAAATTTCCAGAAGCCTTATCACTCAGTAAAGCTGAGCCCACAAAAGACTGGACACGTGTGATTCTCAAGCAGCAGGGGGGACTTTAGCATTTAAATTCCTCCACGGATAGCTCAAATGACTACTTTTGTTAAACATTACAGTTTATCTATATAACTTCTCAAAGAACAATTAATTAGCTGCATAAGTGAAAAAGATACTTACTGAGACATTAACAGCCTCAAAAGATTTAGAGGCATAAAAGGAGCTAAAACAACACATTTCTTGTTTGGTACCAATAAAGAGGTAACTGACCTTTACTAAGAGGGCCGTGGATGTACTTTTGACCAAAATAATGTTAGGAAACACTGGTCTAGGAGTCTGCTTTCACAAGAAAGCAGAAGTGATAGATGCTTCTGGGGAATTTTGGTTCTCGAGTCATTAAAGGCATTAGACAAATGAGAAAAGATGTAAACAAATACACATGAATGGATGTTCACATGCAGTTCATTAAACATTAATGGGGTGGGAGACATGAGGTCATACTAGATCACGCTACCTGTACGTGACAGGGCAGTCTTTGACAACTGCAGCTGAAGCACTTCCTGTCGAAGTGAGCCTGCTCACAGTGAACGGGAGGAAGAGACAGATTAAATCAGGTCTTGTTTCAGATCAGTCTGACATTTCAATCGTTTAACTGTAGTACAAGGCCAGGTGACAAGAAAAGCTACTCATGCACTCTGAAGTTGGGAAAAAAAGAAGTGAGACCCGTGTTTGCGTTTACCGGGTGACGCCACGAGAGTATCATCGATCCCTGGATCTGGTTTGACTGGCGGTACACATGCACGAGGAATGCGCGCTGACGCTGAGCGAGAACTTCTCAAAAACCAGTTGTCCTATTCAGACAAATAGCTTAAAGTAGAATAAATAACTTATCTAATCTTACAGCTCGTGTGAGTAGTCAGGTGTTGTGCCTTTTTCGACTCCCTGTCAAATTTATACTCCCCTCATTTAAACCGCTGCCTGATTGCCTACCAGTACTAAATGGGATAATAATCTGGCGGGGGTCAGAATTCGGCACAACACAGACAACCAGTACTAAATGGGATAATAATCTGGCGGGGGTCAGAATTCGGCACAACACAGACAAGGCCCGGTTTTTTGCGACTCCGTGACACTTGGGCTAAATATACATGAGCAGGCATGAGCTTCACCTGTCATGCTGTAGACTGAATAACTCTGACAGTCAATCCCTTTGCTTCTATCATTACTGCTAATGTAAAGGGCAAACACAGTTTCTAAAATAAAATAATTTTTGAATATTTTGCTTATTATGCAGTTAAGTTTTAAGAAGACAGGCGACTGAAATTTGGCAGACTGTAAAAGGTGCTGAAATGCAGCCACATCAGCAATACCAAATCAAAGCTGTAACGTTTATTTTTGCTTAAAACAAACAAACAAACAAACAAACAGACAGAGGGGAAAAAAAAGTTTCCAGCTGGTCAAAAAATTGTCACCCAAACAAGTTTGGGATGTATTCTTGTTACTTTATTTATTTTTTAAGCATAAATATTCCATAATATGTTGAGCTTTATGCGTACAGTTTAAAAATACTTTATCAGTGGTTTAAAAACAATAATATTAAGTACCGACAATTTGATCTATTATTCGCAATTAAGTTATGTAATTCTGTTCTAAAATTATGTTGCTGGAAGAAAAAGATAAAACTACTGCTTCGCTATATTTTATCGTATGACCATGTTTATATAGTCTGTGACAGCAGGAGGTGTTAAACTCACCCTTACTCGAACTGTTCCCACCGCGTTTCCCCTTTTTGCTTCGTGGCATTTTGACAGCCGCTCCAAAATACCGAAGCCCAAAAGAGACAGATTATACAGAACAAGAAGCTGTAGACAGTGAACAGTTTATCAGTAATCCCAGCAAAGAAGTCCTTCCCAGAGTATCAAAATACTGTGGTCTGTGCAGTTTGGCCCCAAGCTTTAGGCACTAACGTTACCAATGTAAGGTGCGCCTCGCACCGAAATCAAAATACTTAGAATTCAGTCTTAGTTTTAGCATTTACTATCTATGGTTGTCTCCAGGTAACCGATATCTAATGCCAGGATGTGATGGTAAATGTTTTTGGAAATGTTTGGGACGGAGTATCGTGCACGTTGCTGCTCCAGACTCCACCATCTTCCCATCGGTAACGGCTCGCACACCCGGCACGCTCCTCCTCTACGGCTCACACAGCAGCAGAGAGCTATGGGTAATGTAGTTCGCTGTATGATTCCGACCGAGAGCCTTTACGAGAGACGTAAAATTCAGAACTACAATTCCCACAATGATCAGAAATCAGATATGTTTGGACTGCACAGTCTGCAAAAAAAGTTACAGGTTTATGAACTTTTCTGTATGAAAACATTAAGGACGCTAAACAGAACTGTCATTATCACGCGACCTGTATGGTTTTATGTTGCTAGTATTTCTCATTGATTAAGACGGGGATACACGTGGTCGTCAGGTTTATCAACACAGGTCATAAAACTCATTCACTCTTTACCAGGTTAATTATTCACTATAACAATACTTACTTTACTATTTATTAACTAACTAGCAAACAAACAATTACTACTCACCATAAAACGTTACACACAAACCGTAACGCTTAATAATAGCCAAATTCACTCTGAAACGGAGTCAAAATTTCTAAACGTTATACTTACTATGTTAAGACTTTATTTAAAATCACAGCCCACAGTACAAACACAAACCGTACCAAATTAAATGCTCATGTAAAAGTGTATATACTTTGGGGGGATATGCCAATGAAGTACAAGTTTATAAAATTATAATAAATGTAATTATTTAATTACATTCTCAAAAGAACCATATATGAAAATGTTCTTTGAGAGAAAAAGACTTCACAGTGATGTGGTCTAAAGTTAAAGACATTAACAATACTATAGCATGACATCATACTCCTGGGGAATTAGGCACTTTTCTAATACAGGTTATATCATTTAGATTAGCTTTGTTGATTATTTATTATTGCACATCATACATTATGACACTAAAACAGTATACTGGCATTAAATGAACCAGATATGTGGCACACTTAAAGAAATCCTAGTCAGTAGTTTTTTTTTTAAAACATGTTACCTTCCCACACTCAAACTAACATTTTAAGTGCTCTATGTTACTTGCACACACACACACACAGACACATAAAAACAGCAAGTGGTCCTTTCCCATATCGTGAAATTCTATTCAAGTGAAGTGGCCAACATGTTGCGCAATTTTAAGTGTCCAGGAATGTAATTTAAATTGAAGTATATTATGTTTGTGTTTAAAGTTTGCATTTGTGTTTGCATTATGGAATGCTCAATGTTGAAATGTCTCATAATCTTTAATGTTGTTCTCCATTCCAGCATGAAATCCAGGGCAGTGACCTCCACTGCTAAGTACTACCAGACTGCTCTACGACAGACCCTCTCTTTAACACAGACATTTTATGACCAGTAGGTCTACTGGCCCATATAGTACTTGGTGGGCACGAATGGCATCTTGCTGACCACTGCTGGCACTGCTTTCTTCCTCACTTCCACCTGGATCGGTGTGCCCACTTTACTGAAGCCAGCTTCCAAGTATCCCATGGCAACATTCTGTTTGAGGCAGGGGGAGGGGCATCCACTGGTGACCTCACCTTAAATAAAGTCGGCCAGACAGAGTTTGGAATGACATGACGGTAAATAAACAATTATGTTGAGCTATTCTATTAGACACAAATGCCGTTTGTTACCTATTACCCTGCCGTCAGATGACAGGATTGGTGTGTGCGGTCTAACAGGTGGCCCAGTAGAGATCAGACCCACTCTCTTTCTCTGAGTCTTTGCCTTTATTTGTGGAACAATGATGTCAGCACCAGGGAAATCTCGTTCCTGTCGACGACGCTTGCCTAAAAAAAAACACTCAAATAAATTAGCTTTCACTATATATGCATAGGAAGTGATAATAAAAGTTTTGACGTGCCTATAGTCCAAACAAGAGTTGCTTCCACAGGTGTGGTGGTCTCATCAATGTCATTGCCATAGAGACAAAGTCCCGCCTCCAGCCTCAGACTGTCTCTGGCACCGAGACCAGCGAGTTTCACCTCACTATCATCCAACAACTTTTCAGTCAGGGAGACAGCATCTCCACTTGGTACTGAGATCTGAATAAATGTATATGCAACAGCATAAATTTTACAGACATGCCAAAACACACACAACAACCTCCCAAAATGAAAACTTTTAAAACTCGTCTCTTATAATCACAAAGACATTTATTTGATCAAAATTCTGTAAAAACTATTGTGAACTATCTTGGGTCAATATCACCATAGAGTGCCTTTGACAGATGAAAATTTCTTAAAAACATTGTTCAAGTTTTTCGTTAAACCACATGTTTATTCTTTTAAGAAGACTTTAAACTTCA
>JAUCMT010000154.1:11177048-11203111 GCA_032357475.1 Enteromius thamalakanensis | reverse complement strand
AACAGGGTTTAAGACTAGTCCTAGATTAAAATAAATGTTAAGAGCTGTCTAAACTGGAAAAGGCTTGCACTGAGATCTTAAAATACATCATTGCCATTGTTTGGTCTTAAAATGCTCACAGATAATGCATGTTTCTAAAAATTCTTAAATGTCCTAAATTAGCAAAGGTCTAGTCCTGACTTAATCTAATTCCTATCCAGGAAAACGGCCCTATAAGACAAAACAAAATTTAAGATCAATCAGTGCAAGTTTGAAACAGCTTAGATTTACATTCAGTCTAGGACTAGGCTCTGTGAAACCAGGGTTAAGTGTTAAATGAAATGCCTTCCTGAGCATAAGACACCCAAGCGTTTCATTTATTAACCCCAAATTAATTAAATTTCTTTAGTAAATACAAAACCTCAAATCTGAGCTAGAATGACAAGCACAACACTTGAATAGATATAGAATTTTTTTAATTTTGATAAAACCCTTCTTAAGCAGCAGTGACATTCATTTTATAGGGCTGTGATAAGGATCAACCTTTCAATGACTTTTGAAAAATAAAAAAATAGTAATTAAAACAGGTAAACTTTGGTATTAAGGCACATTTAGAGTCACAGTATTTGAGTCAATATAGTAAACATTGTGTTTGTGTATCACTGATTGAGTGTAGAATGAGTCTCAGATGTCCTTGTGCATCCAGAAGATGGGCAACCCTCTGTTATCAGTGTACGGCGTTTGCTCCAGAGTCTGAATAACTGGAGACAAGGATGACGGAGGACAAGGAGGAGGTGGAGGAGCAGAAATAGGTGGAGGTGGACCAGAAAGTGGAGGAGGTGGTGGTGGTGGTGGAGGAGGTAAAATAAAAGGTGTAGATGGTGCAGGATTGTTAAACTTAGCATCACTGTTCCTCTCTTCGTCCTCGTTCTCAGTGCTTCTACAGAATTTGTGCAGCAGCTCCAGGGGCATGAAGGAGGCCAGCGTCCCAACACTTTGGACAGGTTTAGACGGCACAAACCCCAGATGGGCATAAAAGTGTTGCTTATCATGGGTGGTTAGGCACAATCGGGTGCAGCCCCGTCCTTTGGCATACCGTTCAACCCCCTCCATTAAGATACGGCCGTAACCTTTCCCTCGTAATGTGCTGCACACCACGACCGATTCCACAAACAGACTACGGCTCCCCAGAACACGGGACAAGCGGGCGTGGCCTATAAGCTTCTCATCCTGACTCCGCCTCTCTCCACACAACAGCAGGAGACACACCGGATAGCCGTGGCTCGACTGGCGGAGCGAGTGGATTCGTGCCCCCATGCTGCGCTGCCATTGGGTGTTGAGTAATTCTCCACACACCTCCACGAGGTCCCAGCGCTCATGAAGAGGTTCAATTCGAACGACTGAGCAGATGATGTCGCCATCGCACCTGCACACACGCCAAGGGACGGGGTCAAAGTGTTGTTTTCATCAACACCTGACTGAACAGCCTAGTAGTCATTAGTTGTTCATGCATTTGGGATAGTTTATTATTAATTCAGCCTCATATCGTTTCAAACCTGTATGAATGTTTTCTTTTGTGGATAAAACATTATTTTGGACCCCATTGACTCACTTTACTGAGTTATTCTATTCTGTTATTCCACAGAATAACCTTAAACAGGTTTCGAACGATGTGCGAGTGAGTAAATCATAACAGGACTTTCCTTTTAACTGATTTTACTTTAATTAAAATGCAAAAAAAAAAAATTTGGAAGTGGAGTATCCAGTTGATTTCTTAAAAAACAAAACAAAAAAAACCCACACATTTTTTTTTTGTTACTTCTAAAACTTGCTGCAACAGCTTTGGTTGTTTTCAACACCCTACAGTTATTTTCACCATCACTTCCACATGTCAAAGGCAAAAGCTATATTAATAAAAGGTCAGACTGATACTGCAAGTAACTCACACCACTGAAGAAACAAACAAATGCAAAAAGCAAAAGCAGTAGCCTTTTTCACGAGTAGTTTTTTTTCTGATAGCATATATTTAAAACGTTTGTTTTATCTGGTGAAGTTAAAATAGCAGAGGAAGCTGTGGTGTAAATGTGCTATTGCTTCTATACCACATGGATGTCATGCTAATGCGAAATGTATTTTAGGAAATAAGATAACCGAAGACACGAAAAAAAAATATATATACACAAATGTTTTGTCACTCACTAGCTTAAAACATCTTTGCATTTACTGTGCATTTCCTGTGTACCTTAAAGGAATAGTTTCGGTCATCATTTTCTCACCCTTAAGAAGTTGCAAACCTAAGAATGTCTTTTTTTCTGCCGAACACAAAGGAAGATATTATGAAGAACGTTTTGGGTCACTACTGACCTCCATAGTGAGAAAAAATTCCTGTCCCACAGGAACAGGCTTGGGGGGGTAAATGACAGAAATGTAATTTTTGGTTGAAATACCCCTCTAATTCTAGTAGGTTTGCACCTATTGAGCAGGGTAGGCTAAAATAAAACATAACACAGACTGAAAGTGAGAAAACAAACTTTCATTTTACACGATTAAATTTAATTTTGCTCTTCACAAGAATGAACAGTAACAGATTACTACACAAAAGAAATGGTAGTTGACTGAGGACAAGGTTATCAGTTCGCCACTTCTCTATCTTCCTTTCTAATATAGTTTCCTAATGAACTGGACTTTCTAGGTTTTCCACGATTTTCTAAATAAATAAAGTGAAAATGTAATTAAAAGATAAAAATGATCAAATCGAACAGAACCAGAATAAAGGGTGCCACCTTAAAATATAACCCGTTATAAATAAAATAAGCAGCCTCACCTGCAGTGCTCAGAGAGACAGACTCGCCAGTTAATGTTTCATGCAACTAAGGGTCAAAATCAGGAAACAAGAGACTTTTAAGCGTTCTCTTTCTTTGTAAGTTTGTGACACTGAGCTGGGTTCAGTTTAGCCCATTCTGTTGTGTTTGGCACTATTGGTCATGAGAGGAAACGGCTTTCATGACCTAAACAAAGCCAAGTGTGAAATGCTGATGAGAAGTGTGGGTGATATAAATGTTTGCAGGCCCTTTTATGGAGACACATTAGAGCTATTCAGAGCACTGCATTAAATAATGGAATTCAATGGGCTTTTTTTTTTTTTTTTTTAGATCAGTAGAGATCTGGATTCAAGCTGAATTTTGTGAAACGTTTTAATCAGACTGATCAAAGAAAAACATTTTCTCTGGCTCAAGAAAAAAAACTCACATTTGACCCATTTATTCGCTAAAGGCCATGCCACTCTCCAACGGCTACTGAACAGAGTCTGATTCAACGTTTCTAGATATAGTAATAGCTTAACAACTACCATATCGTTCTTTTAAAACGTATTACTGAACACTTGTATCTTTCAAAGCCACATTAACAGCATGCATGAACACTCAAGCACAACACGACACACAGAACTCACAGAAGTGATCATATGAACGAACAAACACAGCGAGCAGCAACGATACCCGTTCAAATGCGTGTAAAAGACACATGCAGTTTAAGTTAGATTAAGTTTATATGAGTTCTTATCTGTGATACCTACATGCTGACAACTTTATCGCTGTCACAGCAGCTGTCGTTTAATTCTCCCTCTTCTTCTAGTGAAGCGGGTGGAACAGCGCGAGTTGATTTACTGCCGCCTGCTGGACACACCCAGCTCTTACACTAGCCTACAGGAGCACAGAAGCCTGCTCTGCTCCGCTGCCATGTGACACTGGATCACAAAGCCAATCATAAGCAATAGAAAACAACACACTGTATGGCTCAAAATGCTAATAATATATTTTTTCTTACCAATAAAATAATTTTTGATTAACAATATGCATTGCTAGGGACCTCATTATTTTACCTTTTATTATGATTATTATTATTTTGCATCTTCAGATTCCATATTTTCAAATAGTTGTATCGGACTAGTTATATCCTAGCAAACCATACATCATGGAAAACGTATTCATCCAGCTGTCAGATGATGTAAAATTTTTATCCCACTGAATAGCTTAAAAACGTTGGAGATGCAATCTCTACTTTAAAACAGGGGAGGTGCATTGATTTCACACTTTAGATTCATATTTTAACACTTTGAATACTTTAGTGACATATATTAAGATTCAGTTACGTATTACGCAGACCATAAAAAATTACGTCATAAAGAAAATGTAAAGCATTTAAATGACTTTGACGTAGAAGTAAACCCGTCTGTTCCTCTGTTCTCTGTGCCTGCTGGGCTGTGGTGGGCTTTGGGAAAGCATGTGGTGTGTGTGGAGACATAAACGATTGATGTATCCACAACCGACCCTGCTCTGCTTGTTAATCACCAGTTATAAACCTTTTATGATAAACCGCACATAAATCAAATGCATATTTAAAATAAAGAACATACAGTATTATGACAGCTTGCAATGATGGCTGCACATGAAGTGCCACTTATTGACAAACTCAACTGAAACTATATTATTCTTGTGTGAGATGCTGAAAAAACAAGATACAATGTAACATTTAAAGACCTCTATAATACTTTTCCTTAGGCATACTGATAAATGAAAAGAACAACATTTGTTCTAGAAGTTTTAGAAATAATATAATTTAGCAGTGGCTTGTGTGACTTTAGCAAGCTGTGATGTAATATACAGTACACAGCATAAATAAGTAGTCCTACACTCCATCTGAAACAAATTCAGCAATTTCTCCATACACAGAATACATATTAGGCCATAATGTATTTAGGACATTTAAGTCATTTTTATGAGCGTACCTTTACAAAACCCAAACAAAACACATGAATGCTTTGCATCTTAAGACAAGACTAAGAAAAAGACAGGGATGTCAAGGAAAGTGTCTCAGAGCTTGCAAAAGGTTTTAAAGGCAAAACACAATTTAATATTTTACCCTCAGGCTATTGTGGGGGAAGTAAATTAATCAATAGAGGTGCATTTCCACTAACATTTTTTCATTGATGTAACAACAATGTATGGCATTAATATTGCATTTAGAGGGGACTCTTCTTAAACCTCCAGAGAAATCGCAGAACTAGTTTAAATTACCAAATCTTACTAATGGCCAGGGCTGCAGTTTTATTTACATGACTGGTCATTTTGATGTCTAGTTCACATGACTCTCGTAGGTTCTGATGACAGAGAGGTGATGGGAGCTTTAGTCAGTTTAGGAGCGAACAATAACCATTCACAAATGAGCCTCGTCAGTCATTAAATGCAATCGTGAATCAAAGAGTTACTGGTCATGAACGATGTTTCAGAACACTGCAGCCCACACTCTCTCCCTAAAGAAAAACGAACCCCCCAAATAAAAGCAGACACCCTGATTTATCCAAAGTTTATTAAAAGTACAATCTGTAAATGCTGAAACTAGCCAACCCTCAATGATAACCAACTTACAATAGCCAACTACCGCCCTAAAGAAAAAAAAAAACACTGGTTTCTCATTCAAAAGATTACAAACACAAAACTGTTTCCTGACATTTAAATGGCACTGTTCCTGTAGTTACAGACCGCATCTTCCAACACACACACACACACAAACATTCGCAACATAAGAGTCCCAGCAGGTTACCAAAAATGTCTGCTTTATTTATTTTTCAGGACGACTCATTCAGAAAGACTAAAGGAAAAAATCTGCACTGGATTCGGCCTCGCATCCTCCAATTAGGGGGTGGTGTAACAGCGAGTCAACCTTCAACAAAAATAATATGTAATAATGATAATAATAGTAATACATTAATCAATACAACATGTGGAGTTTAAGTGAGAAAAATCAGTCACTGTGGATACCACCAAAAACTTTTATGCACCAACAGCAGGGAAAGGAAACAGGTCATATTTAAACAAGTTTATCAAAGCTTTGCATTATCATAAAATGCTCTAAAATGTTAAATTTTTGCGATTTTTTGCATTTTTTTATTGAAAGATATCAACTTTTTTTTTCTTGTTTAAACATAGAATCTTTTATCTCGTCTCTTTTGCTCTTTTCTTTGTTGTGACTGCAAGTAACCATGAGAAAGGACGGGTCCTTGGCTGGGAATTTTTGGTGTAAGTGAATGTGTGTTTGTGTGTGTGCGTATGTCCTCTCCGAGCTGTGGTTGGTTCAGGGTCACAGCAGTTGAGCTGGTAATGTTTCTATTTCGTACTGAGCAACTGACGCAATGACATCAGGCATGTGTGTGTGTGAGAAAGAGAGGTATGATTTGAAAGAGTGAGTTGGCTGAAGAATCAGTGCACATAAAAAGGAATGTGTGCCTACAAAATGTGTTGGGAGTGTATAACCTATATGTTGCATTGTATAGTGTGTGTGTATGTATGTATGTATGTATGTAAGGCACGACCAGTCTGTCTCAGTCCCTCAGGTCCACACTGGATCCAAACAGAGCCACCAGCTGCTCCTCATAGTGGGCGATATTCCTCTTCATGATCTCTTTGCAGGGCCCCAGCAAACGCTCAAAGGCTTGTATGTCGATCACTAAAACACAAACATCAGTCATGTGACATTGTTGGAGCACATGGTACACATTTCATGCAAGTCAGACGGACTCAGAGAAACTTACCCAAGCATTTAACATCCCCCATAGCATAGGCTGAGGCAGCACGTGGTTTATTAGTAACGAGAGCAAGTTCTCCGAAATACTGCCCTCTACTGCAGCGAGCGATCTCCACCTCAGCATTATCCTGTCTGTCTGCTTTTGTCTGATAGAAAGAATGAGTTCAAAATTACATTCAGGGGAAAATTAAACATCGAACTTTGTAAAAATATTTATTTTTTTATACTTCATGCAATAACTAAACGCCAAAAAATATAGCCCCACCACAAAACTCTATTTGTGATTCATAGATTTTTGAGGAGTAACTGTCTATGAATGGCTGGATCTAAATTTAATCTGGGACTGAAAGCATTTAATAAAAAAACTGACATTTTAATAGGAACATGAACTTAAGAACCTTTTAAAGGAGCTTAAAAAGTACAATTGAACACAATGCAAGAGAAAAGAAAGATAAAGGAACTCACTTTGCTCTTCATCATAATCTTCACCTCTCCAGACTCCACAATGTAAAAGCAATCAGCCTTATCTCCCTGGTAATAGAGCAGCCCATAATAGTAATGATTAATGATACAATAGTGTCAGTCAAGAGTCCTGATCTTCAGTTCTGCTCTATTATTACGGTGCTATAATTACACCTGCTGTGTGTCTGTTGGTTCTTTCAGACACGCTCAACTGTGTGAGAGCTAAACAGAGGACAGCAAGGTTCTCAATAGCACCATCCACTGACTCAAACTAAATGTGTCGTGTGTGTAGAAAGAAATTCATAGTGTCACTAGATAATACAATGGACAGTATTTGGCATTTACACAGAATCTTAATAATAATGCTTAAGTTCACATTTAATAGTTCAGGGCTGGGCGATTATTATTTATACACACACACACCCATATATATGCTGTCAAACAATTAATTGCTATTAATGTAATCCAAAATGGGAGTTTTTAATAAAATGTGTTTGTACTGTGTATTATTTATTAAGTATATATATATATATATATATATATATATTTATGTATAATATAAAATATCCATAATAAATATACACAATTCATACACATTTGATATGTTCAAATATAGCTTTACGTAAGAGTATTGCATGAAATTCAAATGAGCTATTAATTATTCATTTTGACACATGTTCTAGCAGAGCAACAAAAGATTAAAACCAAAAAACTACATTTGACAACCAGACAGCGTCACAATACTCAATTCTGAATACCTATTATTGTCATTTGAAATCATCTATTGTTTGAAATGTGTAGTCTTTCAAATAAATGAACTTTATCTGAAACACCATGCTGATGTCCTGTGACATTTGTTAACTTCCAAGAACTACTTTTTTAGGGCAACTGTCAAGTTCACCTGCATAATGATCCGCTCTCCATCATGAAATGATTTTGCACCCAGCACATCAACAATCTTCATCCTCTCAGAAATCTGTGAGATTAAAAGAACAGTATTTAATCATTACGTGAGTGATGTAATATCAATCTCTTTAGGTCCATCATCCTAAGGTTTTTCTTCAGTGTTACCTGACAGTTTTTCACATAACCGCTAAAAATGCGATAGAATAAATTTACAATCATTTTCTCACCTCTAGCGATTTGAGTAATGGGATAGACTCGATAAAGCATTCATACATCCTTCTCTTCTTCGCATTATTCTTCACTATGAGTCTTCGGAACGTTGCCCTATCCTGAAGAAGACATGAAATTATTAATTTGACACACTTTCAGTCTTCATATTTGTAGTATGTACACTGAAACTGCTGCTCTGTAAAGTGACACAGCAGTCATTCATAATTTTTTTATATGACATGTCCACAAGGTGGTGCTGTTACAGAACACTACATCAAGAGGGTTTACTTTCCGCTAGCTCTCTCAGCACTCACCAGTCCCCAGAGCGCTCCCTCCTCTTTAGCAATGATGGTTGCAGCACGTGGAGTGTTGTACATGAGGGCCAGTTCTCCGAAACTGCCCTTATTATTATACTGACCCACACAGCAGCCCACACCATCCTTCTGTACCACAATATCATACACACCCCTGCAAATACACAGCAAACATATATTTAGTTACGGATGTGGTAGTGATAATGTTGTTACTACACTTTATTCGGATATCCTGACTTATAGGTATTGACAGTCAATTTGAGAAATAGTGTAAGGGTTTGTGATAAACAATGAATGGTAAATCACATAAACTGCTTCCTAAAACCTCTCAGTTACGTTACTGAATCCAAATTGAGTCGCATCACAATATCGGCTGCTACAACCAATAAACACACTAATGCAAATAATTTAATGGCATTATCACATTACTGTGTCTGTGCACAACGAACATTCACCACTTATAATAATGGGAAAAAAAGGCCCACTTCAACGAAGGTTATAACCATGTAGTTTTGCATGGCCAGGGCGCCGGGGGAAGTGCAGCTCCATGTGGTTAAAAAGTGTTTTTCATCTGATATAATGTAAGATTACCATAATCCTATTGTTAAATTCAAACCAGCAGGGGTTATAAATTCAAACTAATGGAAATGTTGCCAATTTGAAAAACAAACTCTATTAACAGCAAGCCACTAAACAGTAATAGTTACAATATCTTCTCATTTTAACATTTAAACAATTCAAACAAACACGGGCAAAATGTGCATACTTTATTATGTATGATATAAATGGGTTTTCAAAATAATCAAAGATATATGCAGAATTGTTAAACCATCACAAATCTGCCCTTCTGTGCACAAGTAACACACGCTGGCAGAACATTTCATACAAATACACACCTCTCGATTACATAAAAGTTATCTCCATCATCTCCCTGATCAATGACGTGGTCCTGTGGCTGCACAAGAACCTCAAACATGGCGTCCAGCACCTCTGAAAACTGCTCCTATACCAGAAAGAGAGTATAATGGAGGAAATGCATTTCTGGATTATACAGTACATATTTAGCATCCACTGTAGGGATATACACAATTACTGGACATTTTTTGAAAACAGGCACATTTCTTAGGGTTCACATGACTGCTAGATGAGAGTGGTTGCAACATTTTTTTTTATCTTGACAGGCCATCTTAAAAATTCAAGAGTCATGGTGCTACAGTAGTTGCTGAAGAAAAACAACTACAAAAAACATGACTGATGCTCATATTCATGTGAACAGACTAACATTAAAAAGAAAATTGTGCAGAACAAACATGAGAAAGTCCTTTAACAGACTTAAGCCTAGTCAACGTCACTTGATTTGTTTTTTGGTGGGGGACAAGCCAACCAGGATATAACTATAAATATTATATAAATATTAGTACGATGGCATCGTCAATGTAATGTATAATAACATTATAATAATAAAACATAACATGCAATAACATTTTTATCTGCAAATGTTACAAATTCAGCGGAATTCAAATATTCCCATCTTGGAAACTTGATTACAGTTCTTGTTAACCTTCAGTCCTTCATAGAGCATTTATTATCCACTGACAAGAGGACAACTTCTGACATGCTACATGACATCAGCAGAAAATAAACAATGCAAATCAGTTCAAGTAACTATATGTTAAATAAACAATATGTTTCTCTCACATGATGAACTGACAGTGGCGGTTTAGGTAAGGCACGTGGGATGAGTGGCACATGCAAACCAAACCTGACTGACTGGCTTGCACAGAGTCCAGGAGTGATACACCCTGGATGGCGTGTGTTTACAGTTTTATAGCCCTCATATCTGTGTGTGTGTGTGTGTGTGTGTGTGTGTGTGTGTGTGAGGGTTGTGTACCTGATCAAGAGCCTTGAACAGCAGAATGTCCTTGCAGGCCTCCTGTAATCTACAACGCTGCTCGTCTGTTTTTGGATGGACAACTCTCGGCTCAGAGTCTTCATCATCATCATCAGGGTTAAAGGCCTCCGCACACACTATAAAAATAAATGACTATTTACTTGACAATAGTCTTAAAGCAAGAGAAAAACTCTTGATGTGGGTTTCAAACTTTTTAATGACAGAGACTCCAAAATACAACGCATTTATTTTGTTCAAGGAAAGTGGAAAGCATGATGTAATAAACCATTTTTTTGTATTAATCATATGATTTTTTTTTTTAAATTGGCTTTTTGCAATTTTCCACACTGATACTAAAAACAGATCCCTCTTTGAACTGTTACCATCTTGTCGTTGCTACAGAGTTTTGAGCACCAGAACTACCAGACACAGAAACAGTTTCTCCCCTCAGGCAATCCATGTCATGAACACTTGACAATAAACACTCAACACTATTATACATTTATTTAACACACATACTTATTTACATTTCAAATTTGCACATATCATACGTGTACAATCAGACCATACATGTACATACATAAATGTCTATATTACATTTTGTGTTTCTGCTGTTTTGTACATTGTATATTTTGCATATTAGTATATAATTATTTTTATTATCTATGTCTTGTCTTGTCTTTCTGTTGCACTGTGGAGCTGGTCACTAAAACAAATTCCTTCCAACATGAAAGCATACCTGCTAAAAAAGCTAATTCTGATAATAGTAATAATAATTATAATTACAGGATTACAGGACACTAAAGTAAATGGAGTAATGACTGCTGAAAATTTGCTTTTGTATCCCAGGAATAATTTACATTTTAGAATTTGATCAAACAAATGCAGCCTAGGACTGAGAGAAAAAAAAACTTTTTAATGGTAGTGTATGTATTTTTCAGAAAAAGGAAAAGAACTTATATGTTAAATACATACATACATACATATATATATATATACTTTTTTTTAATCTATATAAAATATTTATAATATGATAATAAAATATTTAATATAATAATATATAACTATAAACTACAGGCAGAATTTTTCTCACTGCTTTAAACATGTCTTTTCAGGTAGCATATGTAGATTCCTTCTTATGATGACGTGGGACAATAAAACCCCACATTAAAGGAATGTGTATGTTAAAAGGGGAATGTTTTTTACTGGAACACCACTGAAAGGGGTAGAATGAGTGGGAATACTAGCAACGTAATTACTATAAAACAAACACGAAGGGAAATGACGGAAAGGCAGAGCACTTATCTGACACTCACACACACACACTTTAAACCACATGATTAGAGCAATGACGTCAAACAGAACTCACCCGACACTCTCCGGTTAAATCTGCTGGGGGGAGGAGCTGTGAAGAGAGAAAGACACAGAGAGTTAATGACTGTTCAAATTCTGAGAGCCTCAGACTCACAGACAATGTTTAGCAATCAAATTCAGTCTTCAAATCTCACATGTGCCCTTCAGTAACTGTGTGGGCGTGTTAAATATTCGGTAAGGTCAGTCAAAGGCCTGTCCTACAGGCTGTACCAGTTTCAGGAGATTGCAATTATGTGTGTACGATCACAGCTGAGTGCACTAGCACGACTCTCAGGAGCCCTGCAGGTCTGCACACACTCCCCCTCCTTCGTTCTCATGGCACTGTTACAATCCATCAGTTTATTAACTCTTTGGTGTAAAACTAGCAATAATCTTTCTGTCACATACACACTCCCTTTTAGGATGTTATTGAGAAGTTCTGCTCGTAAACAATAAACACGCAGACTTTCAAATGTTTGAATATATATTTAAAATAATCAACCTGCAACACAACACACAATTATGTAATCCATTGCATGCACGCTCATGTTAAATGCTGTTGAATTGTGGGTATTCACACATAAGCTTTCAGATTTACACCTCTTTACAAATTACTTAACACGGTGTGTGCACATGTTGCCCAGACAAGGCAGCTTAAAGCATGGATGTGTTGTAAGAGCACTCAAAGAAATGAGTGTGTGTATGACCGCGTGAAGTATAAGGAGATGGGGTGCTTCAACCTCACGTGTAGGGGATATCAAGTGGCCAAAGTTGCCATGACAACAAAATACAAGACCTCCTCATCGCTCTAACAACTATCCCCCCAAATACACACCCACTCACTCTCTCAGCAACCAGAGAGAGGAAAAAAGGAAAAGACAGTGACACAAACGAAGGAAGAAAAAGGGAAAAAAAATGGGTGAGTGATATTTCTAAGAATACACAGTTGATCCACTTTTTCATTAAAGTGATAGTTTACACAGAAACCAAAAGTTTTGCCATCATTTACTCACCCTCATTTCAGTTTGAGCCCATATTGTTTTTGTTTTGTTTTTTTCGCACACAGAAGGGGAAAAAAAGGGCAGAATTTAAGTGTCATGGAAGGCAGCCACACAACTTAAGCCTCCTGAACTCCTGAATATGATAGCCATGTGTGGAGAACAGACTTGTAATTGAAGATGTTATTTACTGAAAATCTTTCCCTCCGCCATGCTTCTCAAATTTCCTTTGCAGTTGCATTTTTCAATTTTGCAACATTTTCAGGCTGACAAATATAGAGTATGTATAGCTTCAAACGGTAACGATTTTTGGATTCACTTTGACAACAATGGCTTTGCAGTTGTTTTATGTATTCTGTTCTGTAAATGATACTCTTCTAAATTTTCAATTAAGACAATCCCTCAGTGATTTCAACAAATAAATTAGGCAGCACAATTGATTTTAACATTAATAAGACTGTTCCTTGAGCAGTCGAGTATCAACATATTAGAGGCTAGGCTAGAATACACTATACCAGGGTTTCTCAAATCTTACCCTGGAGGTCCAATGCCCTGCAGAGTTTAGCTCCAACCCTAATAAAACTCATCCACTTGTGACTTTCTAATGATCTTAAAAACACTATGCTCAGATGTGTTTGATTAGAGTTGGATCGAAACTCTGCAGTGCATTTGAGAAACCCTCCATGTTTAAAACCTAAACCGATTTGAAAACACTAGGCATCATACACTTTGTAATAATCGGGCAAGAGGAAACCCGGCCATCATACACCAGACTATAAAGTCCTTCCGATTACAACAAATGAAAATGAAAAGCACAGTTTCTGGAGGCACAAGACAAAATTAAAACAATGTTTGGCTAAAATGATCAAACATGTTTGATGTTCGACTGCTGGACAGATTCATAGTCCCTAAAAAACTGTGTGACAATCATACACAACATGACTCCTATGAAATCTGACAGCTCAAGCGGCTCTGATTTTTAGCAATTAGTGTCAACTAGGGCTGTGCAATTAATCGCAATCGCAATTTAAGCACATGCAATTTCTAAACCGCATAAGACTGCAATTTAATCGATTAATTTATTTAGATTTTTTTATTCAGGAACGGCACAAAGAAATTACCGACCCAATTACCTATCATATGTGCACAGGTGCGTCAGTAAAGACGGTTTCTGAAGACTAATACAAACTCTTGACATTTAGAATGCATGTATGAATGAAGTTTGTTTGAAAAAGCAAAAATCGCAAAAAAATAAAAAAACATCACAATTAATATTTTGTCCATATTGCACAGCCCTAGTTTCAACTTATTCAAACTATCTTAAAAATGTTTAAAATTTAAAGTTTTATTTAATTGTAATGAAATTTCACAATACACTGTTTTCACTGTATTTAACCCAAGGTTTGGTGAGCATAAGAGACTTTAGTAACCCAGCTAATGCATACTATCAATATACATGCTTTAATGGTAAAAATTTTTTTAGGTTCACTATGGTTTTCTTGTCTTATATAGGCACATGGTTTAAATCCCTCCTTCAAATGTCAAAGCCAATGGGACTTTCTGCCAATGTTCAGTCTTTCAGTCAACATTTACATTGTAAGTACCACACTGTAAAAAAATTAATCTGTCACCAAAACAAAAAAAATGCATAAAATGTAGGGTAAAAAACTGGCAGGTTGCCAGAATAAAACTGTGACAAATAGTGTAACAATATTTTTTTGTTTTGCGGTTTTATGCAAAATTTACGGTTAAATAATTTCTAATAATAAACGGCAATAACTGATACAAAGTTAATATACAAACCTATTAAAGTAGTGACATCTATTTTGTACCTTTGAAACACACTGATAACTACCAAATGCAGGTGGTGATGAGAAAGTCACATGATGAACCAAAGCTCAACACAAGTAGCTTTTAAACAGTAACATAAAAGGTGCCCAGAGTCCAATAACCATTTAACAGGATTTACCGTAGCATTTTAATTTTTTTTACCATTAAAATCATTTTTTACAGTGCAGAGTTTAACTTGAAGAGTTTGTTCAAATCACTTTTAATTACGAGCAACAGAAACTACAAACAACATTGCAAAGAATGTTGCAAAGAATTGCAAAACTTAAGTGTTGTTCTATCGTCTTATCTCTTTCTTGTCATTCTAGATATCCTCATGCACCCAAAGCCTTATCATTTTCTCTCATTGCTGGCAATTATTAGCTAAAGGAAGAGAGAGAGACACTAGTAATTTTAAAAAACATAATGTGTGTGTGTGTGTTATCTCTGTGACGGTACGGCTAAAATCACTTATCATGTGAGAGTCAGCATCTAAACTACAAACACTTGCATTCTTTCTCTGAAACAACTTTCATAAACAACCATACCAACATGCTAATACACACACACACAAACACAAAATGCATACAGGTACTCAAACTAGTCAAGCAGTAGTTTTTTTTTCTTTTTTCAAAAATGTTAACACCAATATCTAGAGAACAACATGGCCAATACTAAACAAAATTTATTTCTAGAAATGTCTAATGCTCAACAAGGCTTCATTTATTTGATAATTTGAAAATACAGTTAATACACAACTTATTTATTTGAACATATTTTAAATTTTGTGAAAACCTGAACGTTTAACTATTTACAATAAAGTCCAATTCCCTGTGTCACGTAATCTGTGAAATCATTCTGAAATGCTGATGATGAATGCAGAATTGTTTTTATTATTTTTTTCCCCTAAATGTTCTAATACTATTGTCAATGTTGAAAGCTGTATGATTTTTTTGATGAATCATATGTAACATCATGAATTTATTTTTACTTCATCGTATTGGAATATTGGACATAATATTTACTAAAACTTCAGCACAACATATTTTAAAAAACACATCGGTTACCCACTGGCAAACAAAAATTTGGGCAGTTATCAATCAGTGCTAGAATCTGAAATTAATTGTACTTTGGCTAAATCATACACATTTGCAAAATCACAAAACATACAACTCTATGTAACATGACCATAACAATTGAAGCCCCCCAGCTTCTAACTCAACAAAACACCTTTTCTGTGGCAATATGTTTTCATGAACATAATTTTTTGCTCATCAGGGGTTAGAGGAGGTTTGGATAACAAAATCAAAATCCCAATCCCAATATGCTATAGAGCCAGCTGTATTCCCCCCACCCCCTTCCTGCTGTAAGCAATCAATCTTGATGTCTTCATACCCCTCTTTTCCCTGCACTCTCTAAAAACTCTGTCTATCTTTCTGTAGCACATTTCTCCCTCTCTCTCCCTTTAGCCCTTATAAGGCAGTGTGGATAGTGTGAATCCGTCCAGCTCTGTGCCTGTGGATTTAACCCCTTACTGGCAGTCTGATGACATCTACAATACAGGGATAATTCAGTGTTGCAAATTAATCTGCAAAAGTGTGTTAGTGTGTGCATGATATGAACATTAGAGGCAAGGTCAGCACTGGCTCTAATTAGACAAGGCCATCAGTCTGCTTAATCTGCACTCTGACTGGACAAGGTCACTGTCTGTTCTTTCAACTCCTCTCGGATTGGCTGATAAGGTATTATTTGGTGCTAGCTGAAGGTCAAGGCAAGTCCAATCAAAGTGTACACTTCGCTATTGGAGTCCTCCAGTTGGTTACACTTATGACCTTCTCTCCTTTAGCCACCACCTCTAATCAGACTGACCCGCAAACATCTTATAAATAAAACCTGTGTGGTGTTGTCTAATAAAGTCAAAAACAGGAGATCAGAACAATGCGCCTCACTTTGCTGGGTGGGAAAAAGAGAGGACATTAAAGATTAGATTCAATTGGAGACTAAAATAGTGTAGGCAACAATGACAATAATGTGCAGGGTTTCCACATCCTGCTTAACCTTTGACCTTACCCAGGATGCCTTGAGAAAGAACAGCTCTGGTGCACTACTCTAAGGACGGGTGGATTATGTCATAAGTGTAGTAAAGCAGTCTAAACCAACTAGACTCTTAAACCAATAAAATTCCATCTAAAATGATTTTCTACCAGTGAAGCACTTAAAAACCAGAAATAATGTGATAACCTAAAGTCTATGAATTGCTGATAACACTTCATAAGCTCTTACAACCACACTATAACGCTGCTTCTAAAATCAATGACCAGGATGGGAAGAACAAACAGGGCAGGGGTAGTCTGTCACCATCTTGCTGATAGATAAATAAAGAGGAAGTGCTAAAGTCCAGATTGTTATCCAAACCTCAAACATAAAGAATAACAGGTATAGACACACCCAAGCATACAAACAAACAATACACAGAAAAAAAAAAAAAGTAGTGATGAAATATGAAAGACAAAAGGCATGTGTACATCCAATACGTAACAGGTCCTACAAATAGTCAAAAGCATGTGATGTTTCATTTTTCCTTTTCTTTAACCTAAATAAAGATTAAGAATGTACAATGTACAAAAATGTACAAGAACACTAATTATTTAGCTGCATGATTGTTAGTTTACTCTTGACAAAGCATGGTTTTGACTCAGTAAAGGTCAAAAAAACCTTCTGATGGTTGTGATGACATGCCAACTGCCTGAAACAAATTACAGTTCCCTTTATTAAGATTTTGTTCTGCATTTTTCTGTATTGTGAAAAAAGTTCACACTCACTGATTAGTTTCAGATGGTGCAACAATATTATAGCTTGAATCTTAAATCACAATGACAACAGGTAAAAACAAGCAGTGGTGAGCAGCACAAACAGGTTCTTTGACTCACTGTTACAGTATGTGCAGGTGGCCGTGTTGTGTGAGCAGAGAGTCCATAAAACAGCAGACTGCTCTGTTCTACTCTATTTATCCTGCTTAAAACAATGCTAGCTGCTTGTCAATTTCATGCATTCGAGTTTGGAGTTTTGTAAAGAGGCTATGTGGTTGAAGGGTGGTTGTGTTCTAATTCAGTGTTAAGTCTGGCGGAAGTTAGCAAAACATCTGAAACTACTTACAGCAATTCTTCGATCCTACACATCACCCAGTCATGCATCTAAATTCTCACAGAAAGTAACAGTGCTTGCATGCGCAAGCAAGTCAAATTAATCCAAACTTCCTGCAAGATATATTGCCAGGCCAATAGTGATGATGTGCAGATGTTTTCTTGACATCATGACGCAAAGAAAGAAAGATCAAGGTGGGATGGTCCTTAATGCTTTAACCGTGCCCCAGCATGCTTTGGATTCCTCAGTTCACTAAAGCTCAGCTGTGGAACAACACATCTCTTACATAGAATCCGTCCTGCCCTTTTTGCCTCCATTCTCTTTCGCACGCTGTTCAGTTCAAGTCTGGTATACTGATTCGAAATGCTGATGGGCAAATTAACTTTTTTTTTTTTATTTAAATTTTTTTTTTGGGGGGCAATAAATCCCAAGAGAGTTTACCAAGTTATGTTAAATGGAAAGGGGGAGTCCTATCAGAAATAGTCTGATTCAAATACAATGTATGATTATGAATTTAAAATATAAAAACATTTTCAAATATAGCACATCTGCCATTTTCATCCAGATGTTCACTGGCCAATGACGCACAACAGCAACTGTGAAAATAGTCTTCTTGGGTGCTGTCAAATAACAACAACTTTCTTGGTAACTACACTTGCACTAGAAAAAGAGCCACTCAGCTCAAATTTCCACCTTATTTATTTTCTCAACTTTACAAATCCAATGGCTGATATGGATATGGCCATACACCTCACAATCTCAGTGGATGCAGTATTTCACTCAGCACTGTTAGCCTAAAAGATACATGTCTTCTTAAAATTGCATGTAAATGCTTTAGTCCAACTGAATCCTAGAACCGTTCGCTTTTAAATTGTCTCATATACAGTACAGGCCAAAAGTTTGGACACACCTTCTCATTCAATGCGTTTTCTATATTTTCATGACCATTAACATTGGTAGATTCTCACTGAAGGCATGAAAACTATGAATGAACCTATGTGGAGTTATGTACTTAACAAAAAAAGGTGAAATAACTTTATATTCTTGTTTCTTCAAAATAGCTTTGCACACTCTTGGCATTCTCTAGATGAGCTTCCAGAGGTAGTCAACTGAAATGGTTTTCCGACAGTCTTTAAGAAGTTCCCAGAGGTGTTTAGCACTTGTTGGCCCCTTGGCGTTCACTCTGCGGTCCAGCTCACCCCAAACCATCTGGATTGGGTTCAAGTCCGGTGACTGTGGAGGCCAGGTCATCTGCCACATAGTGTTACATCCGTTCACCTTTTCTGTGTCTCACAAAGTTACGGTTAGAAATTTATATTTTGCCGCTGTTGTTATTTATCAGAACTTCACAGAATTTGTCTCTAGTCCTATTCAAAGTTATATTTATGAAGCTTACAAAGTATTTTAAAACTGCTAACTTTGATTTGGTTGTTTTTGTTCAAAGGACTTAACGTTTCATTTCTTAAGTTTGAATTTTTATACATTTTATTGATCAAAATGTAACATATTTGCTATTTTGAAGAAGATAGAATATATAGATATTTTCAGTTATTTCGCCTTTTTTTGTTAAGTACATAACTCCACATGTGTTCATTCATAGTTTCCATGCCTTCAGTGAGAATCTACCAATGTTAATGGCCATCAAAATAAAGAAAACACATTAAATGAGAAGCTGTGTCCAAACTTTTGGCCTGTACTGTATACTTGGACAAAGCGGCTTGAATATTACCTGTGCATGTAAATGTACTAACTGTGCATATTCAGACATTCTGATACTGCTTTTTGCATACTTTATAATAGTGAAGTATGCACAATAGAATGTGAGAAGAGACTGATGTACCTGCTGGAATCTAAACCACTAAACCACTCATAATCTAAATGATTAAAGATAAGATTTAGCACACAGTTAGGCACGGACTTCCCCATTCTATTTAGAAAAAAGTGAAAACAATTACAGACTTAAATATTAAAAACAATCATTGTAAACAAGCCATAATCCACCCTGTCACAGGCAGGCATTGCATTATGCGGCTTGATGAAATATGATTAAGCGATTTGGGCAGGTGTTATAATCCCTGTATCCATTTGTGCACCTCTTTTCTAACCGTTCTCCACAGCCCTGAATTCTCTCAATGGATAAATTCACAACTGCTGACTTAAGAAATGTCTGCCAATGAAATCAGCTTGGTTTCCACTAGGAAAGCACAGCTGCTCGCTCTGCTGTACATGAAAGGAAAGAGGCACTGCTTTGATGTGTGCGAGCGCACCTCTCTCCATTATGAAAAATCCCTGTTAGCATTCTCAATGGCCAGCCTGCATCCATTCATTCAGGCAATTCATACAGCACGAACGGGCTAACATCGCCAGCCCGATCACACACACACACTACAATCCATCTCTATTCAAAAACGAAAGTGCATCAATATTAATGCAAATCCATTAAGCGTGCAGTCTAGCCCTTCTTAATTCTGCATGCATCGCGGGTAACTGGGGATGCCACTTGTCACTCTGTCAATCAAACTCATGGATGAGAGCTCGAGCTAGTGTCATGGAAACAGCCTAGATAAGGCTATTCCTCACATTACCCACCACAAGAGAAATCTGACACCCTTGTTAGCCGTGCAAACACACTATCCACTAAAACAAAGGCAAACAGCAATATCTATTTTACAGGTGGTGTAATAAATCGCATTTAATAAAGAGGCACTCACGCTCGAAATCTGAGTCATCGTCCTCGTCATCCTCGTCACCGTTCGACTCGGTCTGCATCGGCTCGCCATCAAACATCACTCCCTTCCCCTCGGTTTTGGCGGCGGAGGCGGCTCCGGACCCGTCCTGGCTCCTGGTGTCCCGCAGGCGGGTGAAATACTGCACGGCAAACTCCACCAGGTCGGGCGGCCTCTGGCGTAGCACCTCCACGGTGTAGCCTTGAAGCAGCTCCGTCAGACCGACTGGAATCTCAATACTCATGTCTAAACAGTAGTAGAGGTTTTGTGCAGATATCTGACCCTGTTCTAAATGGCTCCTGAACTATTATATAAAAATATAAATCAAGTCTTTCCCGTATCAGTGCATGCAGTGGATTTGCAGCGCAAGAAATCTCGCGAGGGATTTAGTTAATTTTGGTAGCAAAGGTCAGCTGAAACCAGCCCAACACATAAGATTCTTCGGTTTTTGCTTCTCAAGGTGGGAATTAATCAGGGCGAGTAGATTACAAAGGCTGACAGCTCTGTTTCCTCCTCCTGCTCAACAGATCTCTTGGCAAGGATACTGTAACGTTAACTGTGCGTTGAACCAGCGACTTCAAATTAAAATCTCTCCTCTGTTTAGTCGTATGTTACAAAGAAAGCGATGAATAGGAGTCAAAAAGTGCAGTTAATAAGATTAGAAGCTGATTAAACCCAGGCTGAGAGTTAGCGATGCAGCTATCTAGTTAGCAGACGAGGCCTTGCCTTTGCAGAAAGCGTGTTTAGTTTCTATATGCGCCCTTTTGTAGTCTTATACCCTTAATAACGGATATGCACAAAAGAATAAGCCAGTCCCGAGAAAGACCAAACTTAATATAACGTTATGTAAATTCTGAGAACTGCTGAAATGTTGTATGACAGCTCCGTCTGTCTAGCTTGTATCACCAGCGCAAGGGTCCCGTCTCTCTTCTCAGTTTTTTTTTCCTCCTAGGATTCCCTATTTGGTTGGTCGTTGTAAACACAGCAGGTGTTTTAGAGGAGTGTGGGTAACGGGTTCTACCAGGGAGGTAACGTTAGCTGCGTCGTCGCCGGGGCTCGAGAAAGAGCGAGGCCGCTCCGGGGTGAGTGTGCAGGCGGCCCGGCGGTGACAGGGACACCGGGTGAACCGGACAGGAGAGAGACAGAACAAGCCTTCTGGTCCTCGGAAACAAGGACAAGTGTCAGCTATCACCGGAAAGCACGAAACAGCACCAAGGGAGACGACGACACCGGTACTCGGGCGCCTCCAAATACGAAACTGCTACGAAAACCCTCGGTAAACTCCAACCTCCGAGAGCTGCAGGTATTCGCGCCTGCTGTCGTTGTCAGAGCCGCGGTCCGGAATGGATATGTGTCTGGACGTCGAATAAAACAAATTTCGCCATGTATGAGCTGAAATATTCTCGTTTTTTGTTTCTGTGAGAACAGAACGTTGGTGCCTCCTCACGAGGCGCGCACTCTATCCTTCTCCGCCGCGCGAGCCGCTGAGCCTCGGGGGCGCGGTCAGAGTTCGAGAGCGAGCCAGAACGTCAAGTCCTGATGGACGTCGGAATTGACAAATTGCACAGCCTCATGACACAGTAGCTCCGCCCCTTTAAAGAGAGCGTGCGAGATTTAGGAAGTGGATGAAGACGAGTTAACGCTGGGCCTGTAGTTGGGGGTTCAGGGCCAAATTCTGACCTCAAGCAGAGCTGTGCGTTAAAAAGTACTCTCTCAGAAATACAAGTGAGGGAATAAGTGTTGCAAAGAGGCCCCACGGTGGTGATGTCTTACACGAAACCTCCATATATAACGTATAGAGCCATGAATTCTATAAATGTGTTGTATTTGCAACCGTCAAACGTAAATTATTAACTTTTATGATCAAAAAGAAAAGCTGATTAATTGATTGGGTTGATTTAAAAGCATGAAAGCAAGACTAAGCTCTAACTGTGGATTACTAGAAGTGCTCACGCGTTCATGCCAAAAGAGAAGGAGTTCCCTTTCAGTAAATATAGAGCAGTCGATCTATTCTCGGGGCTTCATTCAGGTCGCAGGTAAAGCCGTTGCCATGGCCACACAGAACCTACCTTTAAATCCTTCAGTCATTTTCCACGAGGTACCCCTTGCGCCCCCTGCTGGGTAAAATAGCTCATCTTGACATGAGGATTTCCTCTCATCTTAAAGGGACAGCGCACCCCAAAATTAGACTTAACATTTAATCAACAAGTTGTTTCAAATCCTAACACCCTCCTGCCTTTTCTGAAGCACAAAATGAGGTGTCAGTCTCACTCACTATTCACTTTTATTTTATGGAGGAAAGATGTAAGTGAATGTTGACTTTCCTTCCTACAAATCATATTTTTAAATCATAATACTCTTTATAATATTAATAAAGGAATATTAAGGAAATAGTATTCTGTTAAGGTAAAAGATTTTGCATGGTTATTCTTAGATGGATATTGGTTATTCAATATTTTCTCAAATTTGGTCATGTTTTCCAGTACACATAAATATTAAAGGCTTTCACTGTTCACATTTGTTTTTTATTATTGTACATATACTATACATATATATACATACAGTATATTATACATATACATATAGTTTGTGTGACTATGTCAGTTACCTAGGCCTTTCTGGCAGTATAAAGACTAACACTAAAAGCCCAAGTCTGTTGCCTTTGATAAACTGGGACAGAGGTGCACCAAGGGAAACATGTCCACTGGTATAATAGATGTGTGACTCTAGAGGACAGTTTTCTAGAACAAATCAGAGTGTAATTTAGTTTTTCACTAACCAGTTACTAAAAAAGATCTTTAAATGAATTTTCACTGGAGACTATTTAAACTATTTTCCAGACGTTATTATTTCTGGCAATGATATCAAGACTAAACCACAAATCTCTGTCGCACTGGATAGGAGGGTTTTTTATAGAGGACTTTTGCTGCTTGATCAGAACTCATGACCATATGACCAAGTCATGGCACAGGGGTGGGAACGCCTGTTAATATTCATGAGAAGGTAAAGGCACACGATCACTCACTGACACTCACATAAAACATTTAGATAAAAGTCATTTCTTTAGACAGTGGAACAAAGCTAAAATATATTGTGTTGGTATCAGTCTGAAGAATCAAAAAACTCCACAGAAACGTAGCATTTTAAATGTTTTATTTTACAGACTTTACATTTCAGAGACTATTAACTGGCCATACTGATAATGATTGAAATCACATTATAGCTTTAATTTCTCTGTTAAATATATTACAGTATTTTTTTGCAAAAATTCAGAACCCTTTTAATATTAAATGTGCCATTTACTAGGACAGTGCCACTGTAGGAGAGGATTTTAGATGCCATAGTAAAGGCAAGCAACTCAGATGGACAATTCTAATCCAAAATGAATCATGCATTATTGCCCAATGTAAAGATAATGTCCTTGAGAATATTAGCCTCTCCTCCAATCCCAGTGCTCCTAGTACTTCCACCTTAGGAAGATTTTATAACAGTTACAGAAACAGTCCAAGTCACAGAGGATTATCACTTATAAAGATTTAGTTATTCTACAAATTTCCATAAGAAGTGTTACATACATTTCATATACAAGTGATCCATTTTAAATGACAATATACTTAATAAAATGCTTTACGTGTGAAACAAACATCCAAACGGTAGTTTCTCTCTACATAATCTCTTAACAAACATGCACACTATTCACAATCTTGTGCAGGACGTTTCATTTCTGCTCACGCCACAGATAGCAGTATTATTACTGACTGATCTAAATCATTCAATCAAGAAAAAAAATGAGCAAGAGAAAGTTTTTGCTTGTTGCTTCCATTAAAAACAGCACACATTCAGTAAAACCTTCATTGATCTACATTCATTGATAGAAATTCCTTCAAGGATTACAGACGAACCTCTGTAACAAAACCTTCCTTTGTCTGAATCTAAACAGTCGTGTTAAATGATAAGCTGGTGTGAACGACTGACCTTTGACAATTTCATGTTGTTTTTGAGCTACAAACCCCATGAGGTCTACAATGAGGTCAAAAGCTAATCTGAACATTTTATAATTTCAACAGTAACATATTCATTAATAATAAAGTAGTCAAAGTAACCAAATGCTTGTAAAAATAAAGCAATACCATATTACAATTCCAAAGCCCATAAGAAAGAATCAGCAAATAGGTTATATATTAAGTAACTCCAGCTGCAGAACAGCTACCTCCTCGCTTACTCCAAGGAATGCAACAGTCTGAGGTGTTTGAAACAGTCAAACCACAAAAAGAAATTGGGAACAGACAAAAAAACCTTTCCAATTCTCCTTATTGTGGGTATATATAGTGTATACATGGGAATCTGTGGGATCTCCTGCATAGATGTGTCTGTAGAGATCATCTAATTGATCTCATCGAGTGCAATGTTACATTTGCCCAGCAGACATTTTGCTCTCTGAGTGTCTCAATGCATTACCATATTCTCATTCTGTAGGTTCAGTTTGTTTTTCCGCCAAGCCATATGCAATATAAGGTTGAGTTGCCTTGGTAACTGGGCTCACAGCAGAATGCAGTACTGCTGTTGTCCAGCGGGGGCAGCCCTGCATCTCTTACGAGCAGTGGACATCACAAAGCCAAAGTGCAGCTGTTCTATTACTGTGGCAACACAAAAGAGGGCTCAGCACTGAGGGCAACCGGGTGTATTGTATTCCTCATGATGATTGCTATGGTAATACACAAGCCATGCCCCGCGGTGCTGATGCTTTGAAGTTTAACAGGGAATGTAAACTCCCACAGAACCCTTACTGGCCATGTTAAAGCTTAATTGGATCTCTAGGTCAAAGGTCATTTACTAATGACCTCTTGTTACCCATATTTATATATATAAATATATATATGAAGGTAAAGGTCACATTCGACTGCTCGAAGCATGTAGACACCTCAAGAAATGGTGAATTTTATGATGCCACAACATTGAGCAACCTCTGGATATAAAAACTGGCTAAAGAAACTATAGAAACTGGATAAATTTCCACTGCGTTGCTTTGTATTAACTCAACATTACAGGTTTATAAACTATCATACCTTTTAAATGTCAACTTTTGTCTTTTTGTTTGGTGTTAGTTTAGTCTATTGCGGATGTAGATATTCATAAATGCATATAACTACTGTTGCAGACATAAAGATTTATGAATATGGTGGAAGGCTTATATGTGGCGGGCCTGGCGGCACATAGAAACAGCCGCTAATAGGGCATCCACCTAGACATATCTATGATATCACCTAGGTTAATTAGTATGGGGGTAGTTTTGTCGGCATGTAGTGCAATCAGACATCAGCAGAGGTGAAAGAATTCAGTCGAGGGTGGGGCTTAGGCAAACGTGTACGTGGTGATTGACAGCTAAGACCCATGAGGGCTGGGGAGTCTCTCCAGGATCCAGGAGCTCACCTCCTTTAAGACAGACTCAATTGTTTCAGGTAAGTCATGATGTAGGGCATGGTAGGCTTCTTCGTATACCTGTAATCACAAAAACATATAGAGACATGTTGGTCAGGAAGGCATTTACATTCTATATCAGGGGTGGTATTAGGCCCTCATCCTGCAGGGTTTCTATGTTTCCCTGCGCAAACACACCTGATTCAAATTAACTAGTGATTGTGCAGAACTTCATTGGCTGTTGGATCCATTT
>JAUCMT010000154.1:11161863-11176948 GCA_032357475.1 Enteromius thamalakanensis | reverse complement strand
ATTAACTAGTGATTGTGCAGAACTTCATTGGCTGTTGGATCCATTTGATTTGAGTCAGGTGTTGTGAAGCAGGGTTGGACGAAAAACTTAGAGGACTGCGGCCCTCGAGGACCAGGGTTCCCCACCCCTGTTCTATAGTGAAATTAACTATTATATTTTGGATGTAAAAATATGTTAAATGTACAAAACACATTTAAGTAGCAGTATGGCGATTCTAATTCAACAGAAACGGTCTGCAGTTTGTTCCATAAATATGTTAGATATCTTGTCTGCATGAATATTGGTGGAGGTCTATGATACGTGTTTTTATTCAAGAGCACTGCATGAATGTGCATCTGGATCAAGATATCCTGTGATATACAAGACATGGCACCGAGTTTCACTATTTTCACAAAATATAAATTCTGTTATCATTTACCTCATGTTTTTTCAAACATGCATGACTTTCTTTCTTTTGCAGAACACAAAAAAAGACATTTTGAAAAATGTTTCAACATTTTTTGTTAATATAGTGAAAGTTAACAGGGTCCAAAACAACATTGGACCCCAGTGACTGGACCTGACTGAATTTTTTTCACCCAAATATATTCTTTTGTATTCCAAAAAAGAAGTAGGTCATACAGTTTTGGATCGACATGAGGATGAGCAAAACATTAATTTCAAATTTTTTGGGTCCATGTTCATACACAGTTGACTTACCTTTAGTTTTTTATCAGTGCTCTTGGCCTCACTATACATTAGATGAGCACCTTTGATGTCACAAAGCCTGTCGGCGTCACCATGGAGAATGAAGAAGGGCCAGGTGATGTTGGGTAATTCTCTCTCGATACGAGCCACTGCTTCCATCAGCTGCACTCCGAATGAGACGCGCAGCCCTCCTCGATAATTTAGCTCATCTGTCTCATATGCCTCCACCTAACAGACAAGTGGAGATTATGTAGGATTACAAACATGATCCTAATATAACAACTCTTTGCTTAAGACTACAAGGTAAAATAAACTTGAGGTCTTGAACAATTACAGTGAAATCTGTTTGACTGATGTTTATGTTTTGTTTCATGGCTGAATAAATGGAACCAGCTGTTTCTGTGGACGTAACAGTATTCCAGGGCCAAGCTATGAGGAAAATTACATTCATATGTTATCACTACATATATGCTTTAGTCTGAAAGGGTAGGTTTACTGTGTAAATACTGTTTTAACAGCAAACAATGTAAATAACACTGCCAGACTGTCTACTCAAACACTAACTGCCAGTGTGAAATTTACACACATATATACATTGTCCAACTTCTACAGAAGACCTTTGACATAGATTCCTCTACCTGTTTGGGATCCCGTGAGACAAATTTAGACTCGATTGAACCAAGAGAGAGTTTGGGAGTCAAGCGGTTTAGAATTTTTGCCATGAAAACCTGCAAAGAATAAAAAAAAACAGATAATGAGAATGTAATACTACACCAACTACTGAATGACAGGAACAAAAAATTTTAATATTCACATATATCACCAAAAATGTATGAAAGTTACTGCTATGGATAAAACACTGATCCAAAAAGAGGCATTATGTATTATTTAAATTAAAATAATAATAATTTAAAAAATATATGTGTTTGAAAAGATTAAACAACAGATACTCTGAATACTTTCACATTAACACAAAGCCTATTTGGATATGACATATGATGAGAGGCAGAGGTTTACTGAATAGAGAAACGACTGCTACATTGCTGAGAGCTCTGCTGCTGTTATTTGACAGTTGACATTGAAAGCTATTGTTATTTGATTACATTTAACAGCCTGACTGCAGGGGGCAGCAGATCTAATTTACAGCCTCATGTTTCAGTTGTGGTAGATATTAAATGTAAACAGTTGGGGAGAAGGAAGAATTAACTGTCACTGTAATGTGCTGGTTGACCTTTTACCTTGAAGGGTGTAGCAGATTCAGCGCTCATTTGAACCAAGGGGCCTATGAGAACCACACCTGCAAAATCCTGGGGCCTCTCACAAGTGGTCAGAATGGAAATGGCCCCTCCCTGTAGCCAAACAAACAGACCCTGTCATGCTATTGTAAATTGCAAAATACAGTAGTTTATTAGTACCTCGCATACGTATGTAATCCACAGTTTAAAAAAACAATTCTATAAATGACATTTTCTTTTATCACGAGAGTTTTCAAACTAGGGTCTAAAAATATATTTTTTGATCTTATAATTCAATTTTGCTTCGTAAAAACAATAAATTATTGGATTAATTGTCATCATGCTTAATTTTGAGAGTTAGTACACTTTAAAACATAATTGTCTTTGTATTTTAGGAAGGAAATCTATTGCTAAACTGAACACATTATTTCGGGGGCCTCAGAGAGTTTAAAAACCTTGTATTAATATTCTGTTAGTTATACACTGAATGAAAAACACATACTCTTAATTCAACAATAAACACGTTTTCTGTCACATGGGTAAATAAGAGAAAAGCCTCTAATTTGTAATTTTCTGATGCGCTGCTCCTCTGCTTTCTTCATCTTGTTTCTATTATGATTCTATATGAATATTCATGAGAAGAGGCCAGGATTCAAAAGAGGTGGAGAGATTAAAGAACAGTTCCCACCACATTTCTAAGAGACTCCAATAATGGGCTGTTTTAGGTTACACACTCTCACACAAACACTTTTAGTCTAGACACACAAACCCAAACACACACACTCACTTAAGACACACACTAACACTAAAAGCTTCATCAAGAAAATAGGTGGTCTGCTTTGATTTGATTATATAAGGTAATTGCTTTTTAATTTGGAATTTTTGCATCCTTGGGAGTAACTGGGAGTAAAGTTTCAATCATACACCCACCACACAGATAATTACACCCACAGTTTGCATCTATACATGCCTTTCCTTTCACACACACACACACACACACACACACACACACGTATGTTATTATATGACACTGATCAGTTTCATCTGTAAACGTGATAGAAAAGCCAATATTTATTCAGCCAGTAGCTTCAGTTCCTCAGGTCTCAGGAAGTGAAAAGTACAGGGACGCACAGTCCCACGACTGGAAGTAACAAGATAATAGCACATTTCCTTTCAGGAAGCATGTTTTAAATCATTTAATTTTTCCTATTTCTAATTAAACACTGTGATTACATAAAGACCAAACAGCCTATTATATAAGATACTAGATTAGAGAGTAAATGAGGGGAAAAACTAAATTAAAGGAGAGCAGCAGAAACACAATTTATTATTTAGAGTTAGAATCTGCACTGAAGGAACTTTAGATGAAGGATTTCTTTACCAGGACACTCATGCGGTGGGAAATTTATATCATGTAACTATTCCAGAAATATTTGTATTTTGTGATGGTGATGCTCCACAGAAATACAGTGCAAATACGTACATCCAGAAAAACTTTCTAGTCTGTATAGGGACTCATGAAGCATCTTGAGTATGCAGCTGGTCTGTTTTATTTATAGGAACTTTTGAGCAAAAACAGAGGTAAAGAGCTCCCAGCTGGATTTTTTGTTCACGACCAGTCATGCACAGTTTGGATTTAACACATACTGAACATGGGAAATGCAACAAAGCAAAATCAAACGGTCTTCCTGTGGCCTCCACCCCATGAGTCACAGACAGTTCAAAATTGTTTACTTTATCTTTTTCAACAGTGGTGCTTGGCTTTGAAATGTTTTTAAACAGAGTTAAATGTTAGCATAAAAATTTTTCCATCCAAAAATATTTACATAATTTTTGTGACATGTCTGCTTCTCTGGAAAGGATTTGAATATAAATATAGGAAACGTGCATGAGTACTAAACAATACAAATCAATATGTAAAATCAGACATTAAAATGCCCCAGAATTTTGATAACATGCCTAACTATGCAAAATGTTCATGCCGGCTAGGAAAACTCTCTTGCTCTTTTCAATATATATATATATATATATATATATATATATATTTACAATCACTCACAGCCAGCTTTTACAATGAGCTTGTAGAAGTATAACAATAATAATGCTAAAACGTTTTAATGATCACTTTAATTTTATGAGAATAGTGGAGCCCACACCATAACTTTCAGAACGATTTTTCAATCTGCTGAAAAATAAAAACTGCAGCATATCTTTTAATAAACATTATCATTGGTGTGGACACTAATATAGTTCCACTACAAATATAGTTATCTTTACAGCTATCATTCTAGGTGTGAACACAAAGAACAGAAAGGTCTATAAAAAGCATGTGACCTCTGCTGGCTTATGGAAAAATGTGGGGAATTGTTTTTTTTTTAAATGCCCTACCATTGAGTGTCCAATGATGAAGACTGGCAGCTTGGGGTACTGGCCCTTCATAATGTCAATGTGCTGGAGGGCGTCTCTGATGTAAATCTGAAAGTTTTTGATATCCATTCTCTCACCTTCACTCTGGCCATGACCAACTGAAACAGTAAGAGGAAGAGAATTTAGCACGTAACGTGTTTCCATTCGCCCGTGTCTTTGTATATCAGCTTTCATTAGAGACGGGAGATAAAAGAGGGCTGTCACTCACAGTGAAATGCTGACAGCTTACAAAGAAGAACTCAGGAAATCTTGGCATATAACTGACATGACATTTAGTCATGTTAATTAACATAATATTAAGAATAGAATAGAATAGAATAGAATAGAATAGAATAGAATAGAATAGAATAGAAATTCCAAAAAGCATGTAGGTTAGAGGAGGAGAGACATAGAAAGAGAGTAAGGAACAGAGAGAGACTGCCTGTAATGGTTTCTGTTTGTTGTATTTCAATAGAACCAATTACTCATACCGAGACACCAGACAGTCTAATCACACACACTCACACAACCCCAACTGCTCATCACAAGGTGGCTTGCTGTCTCTCTGCGTGAATCATTAGTTACCATGGCACTGCCATTAAACGCCTTTAGCATTCTGTACACATAGCACCTGCCATTTTCTGTATTCTCTACTTGTTTCGTGTCATTTCTGTAATTTCTCAACTCCATCCCCCACTCTAAAGCCAGGATGTCCATGCCCACAACATCTGTTGTAAATGACAGGAAAACTGGGTGGATGACTTACAAGGAATCAAATGTGGGCGTGAAATGGATTTTTCACCCCACACTCTCACAGCCTCACAAAGTGCACGCCCTCCTACACCACCCAAAACACTGCCGTACAGTTGCTAACCAACAAATCTGCGTGTTGGGGATTTTAGCCGTTTGATTAGGAGTCTGCCACTCACCGTGATCGTGGGCGAACACCAGAATGCCATGCTGGGTCAGGCTGTGAGCAATGTCAGCATATCCCCCACAGTGCTCTCCTGCTCCATGGGCAACAAACACCAGCGCCCTGATAGAGGAAAAAACACATTATTGATTTGGGAAGGCAATTCAAAAGAACTTTACACAGCTGGCTCTGATTCCTTTAAACATGTCCAATTCTTTAATGGTTTCATTAACAATTCTTTTATTTGCTCTAAAAAGTATAGCTTCTAGTGCCCAGCACTAGTATTTATAATAGTGGACCTGACTTCTCATGATAACTAATGCAGGAAACTTGGTCAAAAGGGTTTTGGTATGTTAACCGTTAACAGAAGCGTAAGTCATTTGGTTCTGGTATATTTATATTGATTTTCTTTAAAACTGTTTCAAAGTTTCCCAACACATAAGAAATACAGAAACATCCTACTAACAGTCTCCCACCAGAATAACAAGATACGCTCATTAGCGGCATACACACTAAAACCCAGAAAACATAAGGCAGAAAGAGAGGAAGGAGAGAGAGTGAGCAAGAGAGAGAATGGAAATAGCTTTATTAGGTCCAAACTTGTGCAGATTTGCCATGACCTCAATGCAGTCTCTAATGAGTAACAAAAAGAGTCTTTGTAAATGTATCATGGACTCACATGGTCTCAGAGGACTGAGAGTGGGCATCTTTACTTCTGTTTGGAGAATTTGCCGTTCTTTATATCCATACTCAAAAAAGTATTTACTAAAAATAACGCCTCTCAGTCTCAATCTACGAGCTGGTAACTTGGTGTAAGATAAAATGGAAGTGTTTGTGATTATGATCATCCTTTGATCAAAACGCGTTTGTCCTTGAACCCTGGGAATGGAGATTGTGAGGCAGACAGAGAGACTACTGTGTGTGTTTGCTAGAATGTGTGTGTGTACGTCTTTGGAATTCCAAAATAGATCTAAAGTAGTTAACTACAAAGTAAGAAACATCAGGGCCAGAGCAGAGATAAACAGGTAATGAAACTCAGTGTGCATGTACAGTTTTGGCTATACTTGTAAGGGCCAAATTTGTTTGTGTAATTTGGCACTGCTCTAACAGCTGTATAAATATCCATGTTTGGTAGAGGAATTCTTCTCCAAATGCCAATAGATAGAAGAGGATAGACCACACCGGCATGACCCATTTTGTCTGTGTATGAGTGTGTTTCAATTCCCTTTGCATGGGTTCAATGCCCAGCTTATCTATTGAGCGATCTGTCAATCATTACTGGGGTCATACAATGGGCTACTGTGGTCTTTTCAACTTTCACCCATTTCCTGTTTCTGTGGCTGCATCTGGTGGCATCAGCACTGGACATGTGCATGCAAGCAACTTTACAGGGACATTGTGAGATGATGTCTGGGCTGTAAGCATAGTAGTTCTGTTAAATGTTAAATCGAGCAGTGAAGTGGTAAACTCAAAGAGAAGTGTAAACACTTCACCACCTCAGCTGCTCACGTCTGTCATACCAGTTCTTTTAAGTAGAAGTTCAACTTCCAACAGGCAACCTAACAACATTCATGTTTGCTTTCAAAGGTTGGTTTGGTGTAGATGTCACATATGTGCGAGCGAGCCCTAGGAGGTCCTCAACAAATTTAAGAGGAAAAATGTACATAGGCCTGTCAATGGTAATATGTTCACTTAAGATATTAATAAAATATGTTTAGATTTTTTCTACAATCAAATTTACCAAATTTGCTTGCATTACTTTCATTCAGTTTTCTTTAAAAGACTGAAGATTAATTTTATTATATTGACAATAATTATAAAATCTGAATCTAGTTTTAAGAAGGCAAAAAGACATCTCATGTTTTCTATATTACATTGCATGTGCAACGGCAATATTTGACTTTTGGCAAAAAAAAAAAATTATAATTATTTTTTTTGCAACAATTGTTTAAATTTGTTTTATTATAATATACTAATAATACCTTTGGATTATTTTACATATTCGTATTTTTTACATTTACATTTACATTACTGTTTATTCGTAGCTTTTTACATTTACATTTAGTTATTTAGAAAAAAATAGCAATTAAAGAATAAAAATACAATTTATAGAGGGTCAAGTGTGTGTGTGTTTTCTGAATAAAAAGAAGACAAGACAAGATAAAATAGAATTCAAATAAAGAGTACTAGAGTTAGAGGGTCAAATAAAGATGGAAGAAATACGTTTTTAGACATTTCTTGAAAAGGGCTAGGGATTCAGCTGCTTTTATTGAGTTAATAAGGTCATTCCACCAGGAAGAAACAGTTCAGAAAAAGTCCATGAAAATGATTTTGTGCTTCTTTGGGATGAGACAATCATGCGTTATTCAGTTGCAGAGTGGAAGCTTCTAGAGGGACTAGAAGACTTCACATAAGTCTGAAGTACTGAATATATGTAAATGGGTGCAGAGCCAGAGTTGGCTGTGCAGGCAAACATAATTGCAGTAAACATTTCAACCGTTAACTGGCAATATATACTGGACCTTTAATTTGCATGATACTGCCCACTTCCAGTCATAAAAAAAAGCAAAAAAAAAAAACATGTTTTGTTTACAAAATTGAAATTGAAAAATAATGATATGCCAATAATTTTACTCTGAAAAGTACCTTTATTTTTGCAGTACCCATCTGAACCACTAGCTGTCAATCTGACATACTGCACCTTTAATGCCATTTTTATGCCAGCAGTTAGTGCCGAGGTGTGCAGTATGTTCTTTTTTGGCTCATTAAAGATTAATCATGCAGCAGTATTTTGTATTAATTGTAGCGGTTTGAAGAAATTGTCTGGAAAACCTGCTAAGATTCAAGTCTGGACAGAACAAAAGCTTGAACAAGGAGTTGTGAAGCATGTTTTGAAAGAAAGGGCCTGATCTCCTAAATATTGAATAAAGCAAACCTGCAGGACTGCATTGATTGGCCTCATTCAGATGATGTTACATAATACAAAAAAAAACATACATATGGGATCAGTTTATTGTATCATGATGCGAAGCATTTTGTAATTTTCTATTCTATCGCTCTAAGCTGAGATGTTTCTCAACAGCTAGTTAACAGACACAAAACCTTCAAGCGAACAAACACAGGCTAAATATTTCATTATAAACAGAATGACAGAGTACAGCGGAGGGGATGCTGGTAGCATTCCTTCAGATGTTTGATCTCTGAACATCTCTGATGCTTGCATTAGTTTCACATTAGCTGCTCTGAATCCTTCCCTCCATTCACATGGGAAAAGCTACATCTTCCACATCCCAAAATAAAATATTTGTGGTTTTATAACATCTCACTGAAGATCACATGCTTTTGTGGTTTATTGGTTAACTGTTATTATATATGCCAATAAACATGCACAAATACACACACACACACACATACACTCTTGTCATATACACTATTACTGACAAGCATTAGAGATCAAATTAGTCTGAGAGAGGGGAAGAGGAGGTAACTATGGTAACAGCATGCTCCTCAGGGCTGCACCATGGCCACTTCAGGGTGAATAGCTGATGGCAAAACAGCTCTACAACTGTTGGCATGGAGAGTTTGACCTGTTTGACATAATCATGACACCCACACAAACACTGCCTGAATATGTGCAGTTTGGTCTATCGAAGCATCTGACTAGCCCACATGCACAAAAATTTGACCTATTTTTAAAATAACTCAGAAGAACCACAACAGATGACACTAGAAAAGTGTAGCAGATCTGCACTGCGAGAGTGTGTGTCTATAAGTGGTCATAAAGAGGCCACGAGCAGGGGTTTTTGACTCATGGAAACCAAGGCATTCCCTTCAGCACAGAAACTGAGCGGGCCCCTTTCTCATTCACTTTAACCGGATGAGTAATTCAGAATGGTAGTAATTTAACAAAAAAGTGTTTATTAGAAAGTGGATTTATATTATTTATAAAACACTGTGAGTGAAAGCAGGCACATATTAAAGGAGCATGTATGTCACAATTATTCTTAAAAAAAAGTAGTGCCTGGATGACCTACTACTTTCGAAAAGATCCCAAGATGAAGCCACAGGAGAGTAATTGTGATATTAGTTATTAGTTCAAACCCTTCACTGAATTCACTATCCAATCACAAGACAAGTTATCATTAATGAAATTTAACTTTAGGCTCGCTTGTTCATAGACTAATGTGACAACATAGTTAAAGATGCCTTTTCAACCGTGTTTTTATTACATTATTTTTAATTGTAAAGAAACATTAAGACACTGACTTCTTTGGTGAGTTTATGTGTGAAATGTTTTTTTTTATTTATCAGTAAATTGATATGTTCCTAACTTCACCTTTGAATAGAATACAGGATTTTACAATAAACTTCCCTCGTCTGCTTCCTCACTCACCAGTTTAGTGATCATGTGATGGACCAGCAGTTTGCAAAAGTGATAAAAGAGAACCTCGCGAAAACCGCAGATCTACCCGCTCTTAACGCTTATGAACCGTCACTGTTAAAGCCTATCCGTAGTTTTGAATACGTGTCGCATTTTAAAGTAGCAGTTGAGGTGTTGGAAAGTAAAGGACAGGCTTCAGAAAGTGGGCTAAAAATAAGCTACCGTAAACGCTTATCAGCCTGTCGTTACGCTCTACCGGAGGCTGTAACGGGAGAATCTTCCGTTTTATCCCAGGAGGCCTGACCTAATCTGTTTCTGTTTTGCATATGCATGTATCGCACTTACTTCGGAGAACTGTCGGGCTCCCAGTAACGGCAGAACAAGTGCAGTCCGTCGGCGTTGACGATGTGCGGCAGGTCGGTGTAAGGGACACCTTGCGGTGACCGACGATTCCCCTCGGGTTCCGGCATGTCCCCACCGAGGGCTGAGTCTGAAATAAACAGACGAAGCGCTGTCAGAAGCTCGCTGCTGTACCAATATGAAACAGCAGCGACTAACAGGCAGGTGGCTAGCTTATGCATTCCGGGAATTTCATTCATCTGATGCAGCGCACCGTGCAGCGACCGGCAGAATGTTTTCAATGACAGTCGCTTACGTCAGGAGCACCGGAGCGATAACACGGACTGTCCTGACCCTTCAGCGGCATTTACACAGGCACGCGCGCGCTTTCAAATGGACCGACGATTCAAAGAGAGCCTATTGTCATCGCATTGAACAGTTTCCTGTAGACAGCAACGAAAATAGCGCGTGCACTGCGGGACTGTTTTTGACTGACAGCGTGACAAGAGGGAAAATGCATAGACCTGCCAATTAATTTCAGCCCAATCTATTTATTTGGGTCGATAGAGAATCGAGGCCAGCACAGACTGGTTTATTTAGATTGTTGGAGCCACAGCGATCCATTTTCTCAACCCAGAGAAACACTGAATGACATGGCACACGCTTATTTTCATGCATTACATATAAGATAGACTAGTTCTCGACTAATAGCCTACTGTTTGTTGTCGTTGGTTTTGTTGTTTTACGACACATAAAGAGTATATTTTTTTGCATAACCATATGCAGATATTAATAATACCTAAAATGATTACACTATAGCAACAATAAAAGGATGTTAATTTTGAATACTTTATTAATAATAATTAAATAGACTACTGAAAAATAAAATTAAAATAAAAGTCCAAATTAAATGTCAACAGTTTTTGAATGGTATAAGCCTATCAGTCGCATTTCATTTATGAAACAAGAATTGTCTTTTTTATATTTATTATTATAATTATGTGTAACTTGTTAGTGTCAGTATCCCTAAAAATGTAATCAAACTGATTGACCTCTATGATCGTTATGTCTTTTTTAGTGATACATTTTTAATAGTTTTAATTACTTGTATAGGCTACATACCAAAGAAAGCTAAATGCTCATACCTTCAAGCTTGGAGAACTATTTAATGATATAAAACAAATCTGTGTTCCTGTCCCTAACATGTAAACACGCAGTTCTTTAAAGCATGTGTAGCCTATATTCCCGTCACTCGGTGCGCGTGTCTGGCTTAGATTATGTTTGTATTAAATAGTGCTTCGCAAAGGTCACTCCCCAATATACAAAATCATATTTACTACATATTAAACAACAACAAATCCAACCAATCACCTACCTGAACCTGCTACAGACTGAATACTGGACACAGAAATCAAGTAAAATTTTGCAGTCAGTGGTCTGGTATTGGAGCCGGTCGTCGACAGCGGCGCTCAGCCTGCTGCTGTTTCCCGCAATGGGCTCAACTCTGATCCGCTCACACACAGATGCTGAGCGGCCGCCTGATGGGTGGAGAAAGAATGAAAGGGGAGCTGTGTGAGAAACCGCCAACACACACACACATATGAAACTCTCTCTCTCTCTCTCTCCCTCTCTCTCTCTCTCTGACATTCGTTACCGCTGAATGAGATTGATTAAGCTCATTCATCTTAATATGCCAATTGCCTTTCAATAATACTAAGAGCAAAGCATGAGACTAAGGTTGTTCCCTTGCATTACTTGAGTTGTTGCAGTCCTTGTGTGATATACAAGATTTAAAATATCTTTATCATATTATTTATTCACCTTCTATGCACACAGTGAGTCAATTGCACACCCATTGTAATTGTGTCACAGGTATCATCTGTATCATCTGAAACAATACGTTGTTAAAGGAGTTGGACAGGTTCTAGATAAGCTTTTTCTGTTGGGGGGGGATATGCTTAAATGACCAGTTTCTCTGAAACTGAAAGGATCCATTTACAAAATGTCACATTTTTCTGTGTCTCCTTACAGGAAAACAGCACCCATTAAACAAAAAAGTACTACTTAATTAATTTTTAAACAGCACCATAATGCATAGCACTTAAAACTGAACATAAACAGAGTAATATGAGAACTCCAAACCTGTTTTTTTTCCGGATTTCACAGTACCAGTAATCTAACATGACAGGTAACTTACTAACAATTCCACAACAAGAATAAGAAAATGACAGTTTATTTAAGTTAGAATGATTCTAATACACAAGCAGTCAACAAACAGCATACATAGCTTATACATAGTAAAATACATACATTGATTTTTTTTTAATGGAAATTACACTACCATTCAACGTTTGCGGTCACAGAATTGTTTTTGAAAGAAGCCTCTTATGTTTGCCAATTGCTTTTTTTGGCTAACAAACCCCCAAAATGAATTCCAATTTTATTTATTTATGTGATGCAAAGCTGAATTCATGAACCATTGCTCCAGTCTTCAGTGTCACATGGTCTATCAGAAATCATTTCAATTAAGTGGTTCTCAATCACGATCCTGGAGGCCACCAACACTGCATGTTTTCCATGTCTCCTAATGAAACACACCTAATTCAGATTATCAGCCCATTAGTATAGACTCCAAAACCTGAAATGGGTGTGTCAGACAAAGGAGAGATGCAAAATGTGCAGTATTGTAGGCCCTCCAGGAACATGGTTGGGAAGCACAGTTCTGATATATTGATTTGATGTTATAAACATATCATTAAATGTTGAAAACAACAGCTTTATATTTTGTGAAATCATGATTCATATTTTTAAAAGCCTGTATGAAGAATACCTTTTTTTACTGACACTTGATCAATTAAAAAATAAATACTGACCCAAACTTTTAAACAGTCTTGTATATTTGTATATTACTAAAATGGGAACTTTCCAGGAGAATATATATATATGCATGTGTAATATTCATTATGTAATCCAGAACTGGAATAACCTGTTTCTTAGATGTTTCACAGATAAAAGAAAAAAAAGATTACAGCTGACTTGTCTTAAACAACAACATTATATGGCAGATTGACGTTCAGATATACTGTATCACATTTAAAAGAGTCTCTATTTGTTATTTAACCAAACAAACAAACAAACAAACAAACAAACAAACAAAAAACTAAATTATTCATTAAAAGCACCTCATTAACTTATCTCCATGATAAAATACACAATAAATAACAATCCAGCTCTGGGTTCCATATCATGTTTGGTGTTAGGACTTACAAATGTGTTCCCTGTATAACCTGTAAACGCAGAAATGCAAGAAATGAGTTAATTCATGCTTGTTTCATGTTCATGTTTGCATTCACGTTTGTTTCGAAATACTGTCTGGGCCACCAACACTCAAAACATGTTTAATTAAGATTAAGAAACCTCTGATATGCGTGTATGTGTATATGAGATAAGAACGTACTGTACCTCTTCACTGTTTCCTTGCTGGCAGTAAAGAACGGCATCATGCACCGATGAGAAGAGAATCGATTTAGTTAATTTCTCATTGAAGAAATCCCCCTTCTCCATACTCTCTACCACACCTCCTGAAAGAAAGATAACAAATAAAGATGACAAACAGGTCCGTCTTGATGACAAGCTCAAATGGAATTCAAGATGTCATCTAAACAACAAAAGGAACATGTGAACATTCAAAATAAGGGTTCTTTTCTTGGCATTGATGGTTCCGTTAAGAACCTTTAACATCCATTCAACCTTTCCGTTACATTCTTTACACTGAAAAAAGTTTCTTTAGATCAGTGGTTCCCAAGCTTTTTTAACTCACAGCCCACACAGCCAAACACATATGTTTCCGCGGCCCACTGCTAAAAATTTAAACAATCCCGCTTTTTGTGTCGGGTTAACTAAGTACTCAGAAACAAAGCTGTCAATTGTCTTTATTGAATAAACTGGTGATGTGTTGAATAAACTGAAAATATACATAACGGATCAGCAAACTAGACATTTTTTATCATATTAACAATATTACAATTTCTATTAATAATAATTGGCGGCCCCCCTGCAATACCGTCACGGCCCACAGGTTAAAAACCACTGCTTTAGATTATTAAAATGTTTTTTACACAAGGAAATAGAGAGAGAGAGTAGTAGAATTACTGCAAAAACACTGTGTTGAAACCACTGGTTTTTACTGGTCACTTACTCTGGCAGCCACATAAGTACACCTGTACACCAGCTTCTCCGTAATCTTTATAGATCTGCATTTAAACAAAGGGTTTAACATGGTTATAACATGCCACATGTTTAATAAATAACTAATAAGCACAGATTGTGTCTCACATTGCGTAGAGTCTTCACGCCAACTGTATCGAGGAAGTTGACAGGGCTCAGGTCAAGAATGATTGCCCGTGGAAGTGGGGTGTCAGTGTCAGGGTCAGGCCCCGCCTCCACAGTGGCTGCATCCTTTGGATCTTTGACTGACAACTTATGCACATCCCCATTTGCCTCTGCTTCTTCCCCACTTTCATCCGTGTCTGAAAACTGTGGTTCCTCCTCCTGGTTAAAAGCAGAGCCCGCTGACTCAGTCAGAATACACAAACACTTATTTTCTCACTTATGTGCATGCATACAAACAGTGTCTTCAAAAGCAAACCTTAGTAGCTTTAACAGCTTCTTTAGCTCTTTTCTTGGCCTCTTTCTTCGCCTTCTTTGCGGCTTTCTTTTCTTTTCTCAGTCTCTTTGCTTCCAGTTTTTTCTTGTGTGAGAGAAGTTTAGCCACGTCTACCCCGGTCTGCACACAAACATTTATTTATACTATGTGAGTGTCCTGACCTGTGCACGTGTTGTAGCTTGTTTGGGTAAATCACACAGTGAGTGTTTATGTTAGAGCTATGTTTGAGATAATTGCCTGTTGTGAGTAGCGTCTATGTATGTGATATTTATGTAAATGTGCTTGAATAAATATGTTTGAGAGTACTGTATCCCCCAGTTTCACAGACAAGGCTTAAGTTAGTCCCAGACTAAATTGTACATTTGAGCTGTTTCAGATGCAAAAAATCTTGCTCTGACATATCTTAAAACATGTCAGTGTCATTGTTCTGTATTAAGATGCACACCTGTAATACTTTC
>JAUCMT010000154.1:11119397-11159428 GCA_032357475.1 Enteromius thamalakanensis | reverse complement strand
GCCAGGCCAAGTGATTAGCACACCTGATTCTGATCATTTGAATGGGTGAGCGAAAACTTTTGGTAATATAGTGTATCTCTCCATTACTAGCTAGTGAAAGATTGCAGTTTGCTGAAGTGCTCACCTGTGACTTCCCCCCTGTGCTGACCTGCACCATGGTGCGTGACATAGAGCAGCTGATAGCAAAACAATTGAACAAACCTCCAACGGAGTTAGACAGACCCAACGCTATGAGCTCCTGATTCAGGGAACAGACAATAGGAAAAAAAACAAGACGTTCAAAACAAAAATGTTTTTCCAAATTTTGGAATTTGATTTTTTTTTTTAATCAATAACGTTCAGCAAAAAAAGTTTTCCAGATGTCGGTGGAAAATTTGGCTTTAATGGGCTTAAATGTAAAAAATATTGAATTCCAAGAATATATAGTAAACCTTTATGCAAAGTGCAGATTTACTATGCAGTTTGTCTTATGTTGACACTAATTTGCAATTAAAAATGAAAAATATACTATATATTAGCCATTAATCCAGTCTTCAGTGTTGCATGATTCTGTACAAATCGTTCTAACATGGTACATTTGTGCTCCAAAAAAATTAAACAAAGTATGCGTTCTGGTATTACTGTGTGAAATATGTATATTTACAGGCATTTAAAGTCTCTTACCTGGTTACTGTCGACTTTGTAGGCATATTTGAGGGCGAAAATTCTACCCAGTGAGATAGCAATACCATAACCAACAACAGCCAGTGCAAAAGCATCACCGACCATTGAACCCAACAGTGAGACAGCAGGCGCCACAGGAGCCTGCAGACTAAAATGTCAAAAACAGATGCAGATGAGAATTTTAGATTGAAGATGTGCTATGATTCTGCAGTTGTTTTATAACTTTAACGATTTTATAAACGTACTATTTTGAACAACTATATTTGTGTTGCATAATTGTGTATCGGACTCACCCTGATGGGATTTCTCCAACCACTTCAACACCATATTTTGTCTTCAAACCCATCTGCCACGACACCACAGTAGCAATAATAATCTATACACACAAACAAGATGAAAGCGTTAGGAAGCAATATATTACCTCTAAACAGAAATAGCAATAGCATGAGAAATCTATGAATGTCCACAATAAGCTAGGTAAATGTGTACGTTTTAGTGTACGAAGTAACTCACAGTGATCAGCTCAACAGGAATGGGAACAGGGATTTTGCGTGCCGCCAAGGCACTAAGTTCCTTTGCACCAACCAGACCTATGATGGTTACAATGCTAACTACCAGAGTACCAATATTGGTCTGCCCAAGCAATGCACAAACCTCTATGATTGTCTGGATAAAGAAAAAGAAATAAATAGAAAACAGTATTAAATCATCTGTAGTTGGCCGAGTGCAAATCATAACCCCAACCACTAGGGAGCACTAAACAAATTACACATAGGTGTGTTTATTTGTCCTTGTGTGTGGGCTTTTGAATAGCAGTTATGGACAGTTCTTAATTAGGTGTTTGCGACTGTGCATTCATACTCACATATATAAGAGACAAAGGTCCACTATACCGCTGTGGATTGATGCCAAAGGAATATTTGAGCTGGGAGACGATAACGTGAATGGCGGCAGCTGTTGTATAAGCTCTCACCAATGGCTCTGAGAGGTACGTCACCACAAAACCAAACCGAACCAAGCCGAGAAGCAACTACACACACAGACCCCACATAAACACTTAGGTCACATATACAGCTACAAAACCAAACAGCCTAGACCTACAAATGAGACTACCTGGAAAATGCCAGATAAGAAAGTCACAGTGGCCGCGATCTTGACCCTCTCTGAATCACGGCCGACAATGTCCAAGATAGTGCTGTTGGTGTCGTTGCCTGGTATCATGAAATCTGAGTCTGGAGCCAAACGCTCTGTCACACTGCCAATCATAACACTCATAACTGCATATGTACCTGTAAACAGAAAATATGACTTTTATTTGCTACAGTACAATAGGGGCCAAATGTCAAATGATAGTTTACTCTATAAATAACAAAAATATATTTTTATTTTCCCACCCATCTTGTAAGGTGAGTTTTGGTAAAAAAAATCTCTCTCTCTCTCTCTCTTAAATCAAGTATGGCTTCGAAAGCACTGGTCTGAAGCATCCGAATGGCATTACACATGGACCATAAGTGCCATTTTTGATTCAAATGAAAAGTATGGCGAAAAATTTAAATCTTTTTATTATTTACTCACCCACATGTCATTTTGTATGTATTTTTAATTATATAACTCATGAGACTATTTTTATGGTGCTTTTTGTGGCATGAACTGCTGTTGTAAAGAAAAGATTCATGAAACAGCATATAGATGTAGAATGAATGAGGGTGAGTAAATGATGACTAAAGTGTCATTTTTTCGATGAACTATGCATTTAAGAAAAACAGAAAGCAAAGGGAGGTGTGTGTTCTTACCCACAGAAATGTGTTTAGACGTTCCAAATATGAAGTAGATGAGAATGGGGTAGAAGGAGGAATACAGACCAAAAACAGGAGGGACCGCAGCCAGCAAAGCATATGCCATACCTAGACACACAAAACACATTGCATGTTCCATGTGCATGTTTGTTTGTGTTTATGTTTAGCCTTAAGTAATAAATGTGCTTTGGTAATTTGGGTGTGCATGTGCTTGTGTTGGACCTTGCGGCAGGTGCATGATTCCCACACTGATTCCTGATATTAGATCTCCAATAGCATTTTCGCGAAATGGGTATCGTGGCAGCCAAGACAGGAGAGGAATAAATGACAGAAAACAACTCTTAAACCTTGGGCCTGTACACCTTATTAACAATGAAAAAGAGAAAATTAGGAAACACAAAAGAGTACAAGTTGACATTTTTAAAGCAAAAACTTCTTTGACATGTCATTGCATTCATTAAAGCTTAAGATAGGTACTGTATGGATCTTTCTCAAAAAAAGAAAAAAACAGAAAGAAAGAAAATTCTCAAACTGAAATATTCAAATGAAATAAAGACCACACACCTGACAGCATCTCTGAGTTTTTCTTTTGCTGAAATTTTGAAATCCGATTTCTCAGCAACTTGGTCAACACCGAGCTCATCCAGTACATCTCTCTGAACGTGATACGGCACTCTTTTCCTGAGATCTTTGTCTTTCAACTCTTTTTCCATTTTGAATCCTCTCTCTATCTTAAATGGGATCCTGAAAGTCTTCTCACATTCACTGCTCAGATCACATCCAATGCATAGATCTCAGAATGTATGTCCTCAGAATCAATATTCAATTCTTAATGTCCATGCAAGTGAATCCAGAACAATTCTGAAGGATGTTCTCCAGTGATTTGAAGCGAAGGCTCCAGAGGTCTGCTGCTCTTCAGTGAAGCTCTGGACAGCAATGGATTGATTAACGTCCCTGGCCCTTCTCTTCTATCGCAGTTTGTGTTAATATGTATCCTGCCCTTTCTGATACCTGTCTGATCCATTCACACACTCACCGACAGAATTCTAATGTGTCCATATGAGGAGCAAAGTCCCAAAAAGAGAGAGAGGAGGGGTGGGGGTTCTACGGAGTTAATGTAGGAAACGTTCACACCAGAAACCTACACCACCTTATCTCAGCCTGATTAGATATAAAACATGTTCATCCTGCAAAACCATGTGCTTTTGTATGTGTGAACTGTGAACAGTAGCTCTTTGAAATCAAATCTCTGCTGTAAGAAGTGAAGTAGAGACGACATCATCTGAGAATATAGAGACTTATATGAAATTGCATTTATGTCATGTAATTATGGCTGTTTGTATTTTTAAAGTAATATTAGGTTATACCGACAAAACATTCCTTTGGTGAAAATGAGTAAGGATTAGTCTGTCATTATGAACAGGTGTAAAAAATAGAGGGTATGTCTCCAGTAAACATGCAAGAGAAATGAGCTTATTAAATATTAATGTGGCCTCTCCCCAACACCTGCCCAGAGAACAAAGTCTATTCTAATAACATTTATGGTTCAATTCACTGGGGGTACAAGAACATTTCATTTCACATGTGTGGACTTCATGTACACTAACTGAATGGTACTGAGCTGGGGCAGATCTAATTGTTTAATTCTATGTTGTTTGTAAACCAGTGTTAATCATGATTTCCTTTACACGTTTCTATGTTGTTATTTGCACATATTTTGATTTATTTTATTACATATTTTATTTTACAATATCATCAAACCAAATAGGTCTGTAACATGAAAATGAGATTTCATATGCACAGACCAGCATAACAAGGACACTTTATATTTGAGCATTTTTCAACATCTATCTAATCTAAGTGATTTTTTTTTAAAGCAAAAGCAGAACAAATCATCAAGCAAGTACACACAGAGCTAAAAGCTGACAAGTCATTGCCATATAAAAAATTCTGACCATGATGTCAGCTTTTATTTTAACATTCAAAAGCCGATAAACAAGCATCAGTTCCTGCACATCACCTTAAATCCAGATAAATGCGCAAAGTTGCTGCAAATCATTTAATCATAATCCGAAGATCTTGTATTTCCTCACTTCTAAAGATCAGTAGTGAGGGATTCTGTGAGTTTTGCAGGTTCATGTATTTGCTGAGTTCATCATTCAGGAAGGGAGGTCATTAAAGTCACAGCTCTGTAACATCAGTGCCTGTATTCTGCAAATAGATGCATAATTGAATCAGAACAGAAAAGGCTATTGAACTGCAGTGAATTGCAGTGAACACAACACAATAAATAACAGAAAGAGCACACACAGAGACATGCACCTGTAGCCCCTGGTAATGCTGGATTGCATGATGCACTGAAGGGAAAAAGGAAGAAAGAGACAAAAAATCTGGAACAAAACTATGATTCTTCATCTGAGATAGGAGACCATCTAGAGACAAACGCAAGAAATACAGTAAATAAATGAATGCATTCAATGTATTAAATGCCAATTCTTGAGAATTAACTCTCTCTTGAAAAATTCTATTAAATATTAATATAAAACGCCTCTGATCATGACACTATATTTGTGACTGTGGCTGTATATATGTGAGAAGTGTAACCTGGACATGAAGCGCAGAAAAACAAGTTCTTTGTGTTCTCAAACTCCTGAAGCACCTGTGACCCAGAGAGTGAGGTAAGACACGCAAGTTTGCAGACAAGCAGGATTTAAACTTAGATTTATTGGTTTGGAGTTAATGAGAGCCAGAAACAGGTAATCTATTTCTGTTCGTCCCTGGTAAAATATCAACGCTTCGACGTGCGAGTATATGTGTTACGTGTGTTCTGTGCCACTCACTGATTTGAACGAGCCTATGGCCACTGAGTCCATGAAGGTGACTCCACTGAGCTCCAGAATAACGCAGTGCTGAGACCCCTGCTGGTCTGGAGGTCCTACTTCATTAATGTCATTTCTAATCGTCTGCATATAAAAAAAGAATAATTCGATTTTACTCAAAGAATGGAAAGCAGAGAGCTTTAAAATAGGTCGTACCTGTCTGAGTGATGTGAAGGTCTGGTCTGCATTGGCGTAGTAAAGTGGATTACAACATGAAAACACAGTCACTCGGGGGATCTGGTGTGCCTGAACACCCCCCCCCCCCATATAGATTCATATATTATTAAATTAAGCTTTACCATCATGTGAATACATCACATTTAAAAATGCTATATTAAAACAAAAAAATGTTACTTTACATTATCATATTTCAAAATATATGCAGCCTAGGTTAAGTAATAAGACTTTGTTAAGTAGAGGTACTGCTTAACCACATTTCAAAATGTAGCTTAGGCTGGTTTCTAGCTGGATTGAGTATAAATATTACCTTTGAGTATTTCTCCAGATCCTTGTAACAGTCTGTGCCAGCAATATACCCAAGAACAGCAGATCTGGGCCTGTGAAATTTGGAAAGAGGAAGAATAAGAATTAGTATAAGAAAGATGAAAAACAAAAGAGAAATATAGAGAGATGACTCACTGCTGTGTTCTGAAGACGACGGTAAACAGAGAGAAAACAATTGCAATGCCAAGCCCTAGGTCCAGATTAAACACCAAGGCACTGAATAGAGTCACTACCCACACTACCTGCAGTCTCAGTGGGAAACACACACAGGAAACACCCTGTATGAGAGGCCTACATGGATTTTGGTTCAGTTATGTTAGGATGAATGGACTTGGTCATCCTTACCAGGTCCAAGCGGTCTGTTTTCCAAAGTTTAGGCACATCTTTGACTTGTGCAAAAACCCCTTGCAGATTCGCTAAAATAATGACAGCCAAAACTGTCTGAAACACACAAATGCACTTTATAAAACCACCTCATTATACAACATCCGTATAAAATATATTTGTTATTGAAGATGGTATAGGGACCTTTGGTAACTGCTGAAAAAAGGGGCAGAACTTTAACAAGATCAAAAGAATGATCAAAGCTGACACCAGAGATGAAACCTGAGAAAAAGAGAAAGGTCAGATAGTAAAAACTACAGTGTTTCCAAACAGAAGCATACATTATTTTAAAGAATCTGTTTCTTTTGTGCATGTAGTTTACATTTGACTAGAATTGCCTTATTACTTTAATGCTAGGAATGATAAAGATATTAATGCCCTGTGCCTTAATAATAGAGTAAAAGAGTCACGTAGCATGTTCTTACAGCACAATTCAGTTTTAGATCTGTTTGATTTGAAATAATGAATACAAATAAAGGCTATATATATACAGTGCCCTCCACTAGTATTGGCACCTTGGTAAATCTGAGCAAAGGTGACTGTGAAAATAAATCTGCATTGTTTATCCTTTTGATCTTTTATTTAAATAATTCACACAATTCTAACCTATCGTTGAAGTAAAACAATTGAAAGCAGGGAGAAGTACTTGTCATAAAATAAATGTTTATCTCCAATACTTGTTGACCACAATTATTGGCACCCCTAGACTTCTTTATAAGTAATCTATAGGATGAGTAATAGTAAACTATATTCCCATTCATATTCACAATTTTGAGCACTCCAGAGTGATGGACATGTAATTACCCAGTCATGGTTTCTTGTTTCACAGAAATATATATAGGAGGGAAAACAAATCCCAAATTCCCTTAAATATCAACACAATGAGAAAAAAATATATAGATATTTATGATGTGCAGCAAATGATAATTGAGCTTCACCAATAAGTGAAGTGGCTTTAAGAAAAGAGCAAGAATAGAAAAAATTACCATTTCCACAATCAGGGAAATAATGAAGAATTTCCAATCAGTGTTGCTGGAGTTGCTGGAGGAGGACGTGTGTCTATATCCTCCTAATACACGGTGAGGAGTAGAGTTTGAGTTGCTAAAGACTCTTCAAGGACCACAGCTGGAGAATTGCAGAAAACAGTTTTCTGATACTCAAGGTCAGAAAACAAAAAATAGTCAGACGGCCCCTACATCAGCACATGTTATTTGGGAGGTTTTAAGAAAAATTCTCCTCGCTCATCCAAAAACAATCTCCAGCATGTTCAGTTGTCAGACAGGACTGGAACTACAAATGGGACTACAAATTAGCTTTTTATTAGCAACCACTCAAGACGGGTTTGGTGAACACAGGGATATAAAGTACATATTTCAGCTGGAGGTCCTGAACATCTTGTTTAGACACGTGGCATCATGAATTCTATCAAAAGCCAACAGATAAATATCAATAATTCATTGTTAAAAAATCTTATACTGGGCCACGGTTGGGTCTTCCATTGGGACAATAATCCAAAACATTAAAATAAACACAGGAGTTAGTCACTGATCACAAAATGAAGCTTTTGCCATGGCTGTCCCAGTCCTCTGACCTGATGTGGAGAGATTCTGCTTGTATTAGTGGTCTCTTTTCTGTTATCAGGTGTTCTCTAAACTCTTCAGGCATAACAGGAGAAAACTCAGAGCTGTTATCTTGGGAAAAGGACGTAGCAATAACTGGGTGCCAATAGTTTTCTTCCCCATTTTCAATTGTTTTTCTTGGGTTAGAGTTTTTTGAACGAAAGATCAAAAGGATAAACAATGCAGACTTATTTTCACAGACATCTTTGCTCAGATTTACGAAGGGTGCAAATATTAGTGGAGGGCACTGTTTTGAATTTCAGTCCATACATTTACTTTAAATACATGAAAATATTTTTGGTAAATGTCTTTGCCTCTTGTGGCCACTGCATGAACAACATTGTAACTATTTTTTTTGAGAAAACATTCACTGTAATCCTCCCAGGTTATGTGATTCACATGTAAACAGGGAGTAAATTGTTATGCATATACCAAAGGTTGTGCATGTACATGACTGTAACATGAGGTTGTTTTATTATTTTATTAAAAAAATAGCAGGTGTTCATACTTGAGTTTGTCCACCTGTACTCTCCTGTACTGTGCTGCGAGATATGGATCCGCTCACTGGAAAACACTGGAACATCCCACCAAAGGAGTTACACAGACCCAAAGCAAACAGCTCCTACAGGAAAGAGAGCCCATTTATATTCAGATTAGTGCTGTCAAACGATTAAACTCGGTTAATCACAGTTTTTGTTTACATAATACATGTGTGTACTGTGTATATTAATTATGCACATATAAATATGGAAACATGAATGTATATATTTAAGAAAAATATGTTGTGGTACATAATAAATATACTCACATTTATATTATGTAAACAAAAACATTTATTTCAGATATGATTAATCACAATATTTAGTTCAGATGATGGGAATGCTGCAAATGGGTATTTGTTGAGGATATATTTTAAAATTTACAGAAATTTCTTGTTACCTGGTTGCTGTGAAAGGGGTACCTATGTTTATGAGCAAACATCATGCCCAGTGAAGCTTGGAAACCATAGCTCACCACTGCCAATGCAAGAGCAGTCAATAACAGCTCCTGAGAGACAGAAAATGATGGAAGGGTGGGAGGTGAGAGACTTGGAGGTAAACAAAGAAAGAGAAAATGGGACAAAAGCAGAAAGAGAATTAGTTTTAGCACTTAACTACTTCCTGCTAATTGGTTTTCATAAAGAAAATCTAACACTCTGCTGACCCGGTTGGTATGGGTCCAACAATCTGTATTCCATACTGACCAGACAGATCAAACTGCACAGATGACACAGTGGCAAAGATAACCTACGAACATGAAGAATTTATTACAGAAATATCTTTAAAAAACTAAAACCAGGCTTCATAAGTCAGATGAGCTAACACAAAAGGGGAAAACTAAATTAAATACATTTTTTTTTAAAATCACCCACAATTTATTAAGTTTTTGTATAAAATGTAATTTTTAAAAACTAGACTGAGACATTTAAACATTAATAAATGCTTAATATAAAAAAATCCATACCAGTACCAACTCCCATGGAATAGGAAATCGAGTGCTCCAGCGTGAATTCACAATCTTTCCACCAACAAGTACTGCCAGAGAGACGAGGGACACTATCAGGGTCGCCAGTAACACTCTCCTGAATCCAGTCACAATGTTTGAAAACATCTGGTGGATATGTATATATTTAACATCTTAATTGAACACAGAAATGAAACACACAGTGTTTATTCTCACTTATTCTCACCCAAAACACAGCAAAGACCCCTCTGTGTTTGACTATGGAGATGCCCATCAGTAAAGGCAGCTGGTGAACAGTCACATGGACAGCAGCTGCTGTAGTGTATCCACTGATCAGTGGCTGAGACAACCACCGACACACCCCTCCACAACGCAGCACATACAGCACAATCTATAGGAAGAGAGATTTATAAACACACACACCAATACAGAATTAATACACAGCTTAATAATTACACAGCTTCTGTGTGTTTTACAGTACCTGTATTAGTCCACACAGAAGGGTCAACTGAGCTGCAAAGGCAACTCTAGCACTTTTAGCCTCAGTCTCATCACTCTCTGCTCCGCTGTCTGCCGACACAACCTCACCTGCCACCGTACCCACCATAATGGACAGGACAGAAAAAGTACCTGTGGGTCAGAAAGAACATCAGCCAATCAGACTGAACTGACAAGGACAAATAACTTAAATTTTTACTTTATATTTTATTTTATTACATATCTTATACTTCAGTTTATTTGAATGATTTCTTTCATATATATCAATAAGTAAGGTTAATAAGTATTTGAAGTATTGACCCTGTGATTTTGCAAGTTCTCTTACTTAGTAATCATGGAGGGGTCCGAAAATCACATTGTACGATTTTTTAACAATTTATTTGGGAATTACTGTCTCAAATAAGTATTTGATCACTTGCTTATCAGCCTGATTTCTGACCCTCAAAGACCCCTAGCATCTGTTTAAGGTCATTAGCTGTCATAAAGACACCTGTGCACCCCGCAATCAGCCAAAGTCTAAGTAGCAATATGGGCAAAACCAAAGAGCTGTCAAAAGACACAAGAGACAAAATTGTAGACATTCACAAAGCTGGCAAGAGCTACAGGGCAATTGCCAAGCAGCTTGGTGAAAAAAGTACAACTGTTGGAGCAATTGTCAGACAATAGGAGAGGCTAATGATGACTGTCAATGTCCCTCGGACTGGGGCCCGCGGAAGATCTCTCCTCGTTGAGCATCAATGATGCTAAGAATGGTGAAGAATCAGCCCAGAACTACACGGGAGGAGCTGGTCGATGCCGTGAAGAGAGCTGGGACCATCGTTTCCATGGCTACTATCAATAAAACACTAAGATGTCATGGTTTAGAATCTTGCATCGCACAGAAGGTTCCCCTGCTGAAGTCAGCACATGTCCAGGCCCATCTGAAGTTTGCCAGGGACCATTGTAGACACCTCCTTGATTTCTAAGTAAGAGAACTTGCAAAATTACAGGGTGATCAAATACTTATTGACCTCACTGTATATATATATATATTTTTTTTAATAAAATTATTTATTAAATATATTTTAATATATTTATGATATGTTTTATATTTATTTTATGTTATTCTACATTTTATTACATATCTTTTGTAACAATTTTGCTATTTTTTTTAATGGTTTATTTAATTGTATATGCATTTATTTAATTATATACTTTATTTTGGATTTACTTTGTAATTGTATATATACATTTTGTTATAATTTTTATATTTTATTATATACAACAAAATTAAGTATCAAAAAATGTTATGCTTTTTATATACACGCATACATATTGTTCTATATATTTTATATTTCATTTGAATTTTTACTTATTTTAAATTTTATTTTAATTTGTTAGCTTATACATTTAACAGCTATTACATATGTTTTGTTTAACTTTTTTTATTATTTTATATTTAATTACTATTTATTTATTGTTATTATATATTTTATTTTCCCTTAAACATGCAGTGTTCATTCTGATTTTTTTTTTTTTTTTTTTTTCATTATTTACAATATATTTATATATGTGTATTTCACTTGCAAAGTGGCATTGTGTATATGAGTACACAATGTAATACATCTGAGAGAGTTTGTGTGTGTGTACCTACCCACAGAGATGTGTCTGGATGTACCAAATATGAAGTAGATGAGAACAGGGTAGAAGGATGAATACAGACCAAACACTGGAGGAACTGCAGCCAACAAAGCATTAGCCATCCCTATCCGCAGCAAAAAGTCAGAAAATGAGTAATTTGTGTGCAGAAGAGTGTGTGCAGTTCTATACAATAGAATTAGTCATTACATCCACTTTATCTGTCTGGTTTGAACCACAGCACATTGTGAAGAAAATTATCAGCTGCCAGCTGATAATACAGATCTGTAGGTGTCTAAGATGAGAAACAGGAGGATGAAAACCATAACCGGCCACTCACATCACAGACACTTTAAGTGTCTACTCTCTCTACAACCCTAAAAATCTATTTTTCGATCGATGTTGACACCTGAATCAATATATATTCTTCTAACACAGAAGAGTGTGTGCAAGTCTTAAACCTTGTGGCAGATGCATGATTCCCACACTGATTCCTGATATCAAATCTCCAATAGCATTTTTCCTGAGCGAGTACTGTGGCAGCCATGACAAAAGAGGAGCAATGGACATGAAGCAGCTCTTCAGCCTTGGACCTGAACACCTGAAGCACAACAACACAGAAATAAGGGGGTCAACATATATATTTAGCACGGACAGTGTTTATTTTACCATCACAATTATGCTTCTTAAATAAGCTCCCACTCCCACCAGCGCTTCTCCTTCAGCTTTGCCCAAATTGTCCGATGCACCTTCGAACTGCGCTGTCCCAGGATATCAAGCTGTGCTTCATTCAAACCATAAACAGGATTAGGATTGGAATTCTCACTCTCTGAACATCTCTGATTGTCCATCTGTAAAAAAAGAGAAAATGTGGCTAAAACAGGAACAAGTATGATATGATTGTTTCCCAAATGCGTTCTTGTTACTTGAACTCAGAGTAACCTTATGTTATCCTCTCACAGTATTAGCTAAGCCAATTAAACTGGACATTTATAATTGAATAGAGACGGATTCATTATTCACTTTTCCTCTGTCAGGCTACTAAAGAGTTATTTATTGTCTTAGACGTTCATCAACAACATTTGTCGTCGGATCAGTGAAGGAAGCCTGTCACTGTCTTCACTCTGACCAAAGGTTATAAGACTTTAATCTACCACTCCTGAGAACAGAGATCATATTACACAACATCACATGAGTGACGGCTTGTACTGAACAGACCCGTGTCTATTTTTACTGCAGCGCTTTAATAATGTTCACCAGATAATGATTATGCAATTAAGCGACTTTCTTGTAGGAGGCAAGGCTGTTTTATCCAATGAGAAGATGGGATGCTTTATAACAAATAATAACTGCTCTTTGAGCCAATACAGTACAATCTGAACACATACATCAGTTTATATGCAATGTTTTATTTATATATTTATCTGTACATGAATAGAACTCAACGCAAGTAGATGGTAAAACACCACAATGTGTTTTAAACTATTTTTGAAGTCACATTTAAATATAAAAGACATACATTTTCTAACACACAGTAGTACACAGGTATACGAATTACAAAATTTGATAGGCATGCACTAAATAAAGCATGAACAACATCTGAGCAAGACTGAAGGTCTCTATTAGCAGCCAAAACTGATAACACATCAAAGCTCCTCTGCATCCGTCAGCACTCTTTGATAGCAGCACACGTGAGGCCAGGTGAGTGCACCATAAAACTGGAAATAAGCTTATCATCAATTAGTTATCTTACCTTGTAAAGAGAATTCACCAAAACTTGTTTTGTGCTTCCAGAGGAAACCAATTTATTATCCCTGTGCACGTGACATAAATAGCTCAACAAAAGCCACCTGTAGGAAGTCTCTCAGCTTAATTTCTCTCCTTAAATATTTTTACAGCTTTCTGTTGTTTAAAGATCAGATTTGCAATGTTACAATTTGTCATCACAAACGCTGTCTCCATCCTACATAATAAACACCATGGCTTTCCAACTCTGTGTTCCATTGGTTTATATATGTGTCGACAGTGTTTAGGATCAGAAGGCAAAAAAGGCTGTACAGTATCAAACCCACACACACTCTAAATATACATTTAATAGCCTTAAAAAAGGAAACAAAAACAACTAACACAAGTTGGGGAATTTCCATCAGCTCATCAGCCAGCATATATAGAAACTAATAATAGCAATGTAAAATGTGTTGCATTTTTTACATTTTACATAACTACTGAAGTTTCACGGCTTGCCCAAATGTTTTTTGGTTTAAATAAATGAATAAATGAATGTATGTATGTATGTATGTATGTATGTGTGTGTGTATGTATGTATCTATCTATCTATTTATCTATCATAATTAAGCATATACACGAAACCTTGATGTGAAGCCATACGCAATCTGCATGTGCTTACATTGTTTATCCACACATGTTTTTCTTCAGTATTGGAACTGCCTCAGTAACACAGTGAGATCTCTGAGGCGCTCTGCTCTCTTCTGTGCCGACTGGTGAATCGGCAGCTCAAAAAAGGAAAACGTGAAACTACGAGAGAAGCTAAGATTTGTGACTTGCCTCAGAGGGGGTAAACGTGGAGGTCTAGGGGGGTGTCTCGGTGGGAGCGGCTTGCGTTTTACTCTGCCACTCTGACTATTCTCAGGTTCAGTGTTTGTGATTTGAGGAGGGGGTGCTGGGGGTGGAGGATCTGGTGCCGTGATTGGCTTCGAGTGGGTAAGAGGAAGGGGTGAAACTGGAGGAGGAAAACTGGTAAAGGAGGACTCGGAGTGGGAGGAGCCTTCCCAGGGTGTTATGCTGTCAGAGGCCACAGATGAGAAGGGAGGATGGCTGCGTTTCCTCGTTTCGGCCTTAAGAGCAGACAGAGAGGGCCTCACTAAAAACAGAAAGGATAAAAATTTTTTTTAATCTGAATTGCTTTACAGTTACAGTGTTATAAACTTTTTTATTTTGTGATTTTTACTTAATATCTGACTTGTAATTGCAATGTGACTTTGTATTTTATATCTGTAATTGCAACTTTATATCTCATAATTGCAGCAATTAAATAAAGATACAATATAGCTATTCTATATCTTGTTTTTGCAACTTTCTTGAATTTGTGACTTTATATTTTTTTTTATCTTTATAAACATAATCAGTCAGGTGCTTTGTTGCAGAAAACAGGATCTCATACATTTCTAAATCCCTTGTAATTAACTTTATCTCACACACACGTCCCATTATCCTCTCGCCTAATAAGTTACATTACAAAGATGAATGTTAGGACAATAGCGGTTAATTAATTTAACACCTCCTACATTTCTATTGTCTACTGACGAGCTCAGGTAACATTGTGTAGACAGAAGGAACAAAGATCAATATAAACATACAGTTTATATGTCACACATCACATTACTTCACATATAATGAGCCCTTAAGACTGGTTTATGAAAACACCTGATTTCTAGTTAAATCAGCTAATATCTGACAACAACTTGTCATAAAACAATGCACTATTGATTGATATAAACCACTATAAAAGCACCTGCAGATTTATTTCTTGATGAACCAATCAGAGGAAGCCTATCCTTTGATATCACTGCATTGTCCTGTATAGTAAAACCACATACATAATTATGACTGTTTAAAAAATATCTTCTATAATTTTCTGTATATTTACTTGTATATTCAATACATTTATTGTAGTTAATTTTCACGAAACAGTCAAACTGTACCTTATTTCCAGATTCCTTTTTCTTTTGTTTTTGAGGCGTGTTAGGATTCTTCTTTCGAGATTCCTCCTCTTTAAGGGCTTCCCTGAATCGTGACATCTTTTTTTCCCAAGAACAGAACACACACTGGCTCCTTTTAAACAAAATGACACATCAGCTTCACAACACACAAACTTTTACTATTGGAGAAAAGTTTATACTCACATAAATGTTCCTTTTCTTTTCACATTTTGTCTCACATAATAGGATTTTTAAAGAAAAAGAATATATTGTCATTCTTTCTTTCACATTCTGAAAACCTTAATGGGGATTTATATCTGTCTGTACTTCATGTGCTCTTCCGTTCCTCTCTCGCTTTCATTCGTTCAGCTGTGGATTAAAGGGGTTGGCCATCGAGACACTATGATGATGAACAAAAGGGAACTGGAGAAGGGGGTGAAATATTTATACTTGGTTGCACAGCCAAAGCCCCCCAACACACTGTGTACCCTCTCTCTCTCTCTCTCTCTCTCTCACCCACCCACATACACCTTCTGGACTGTAGCCCAGGAAAACACTGATACATTATACGTTCATGATCTCAAGCCATGAGCCACTTGCACACGTGCACGCATGCAAAATATGACATTTGGCACCATTTCAAAGTTTGGACACACCTCCTCATTCTATACTATTAGTATTTTTCACATTATAGAATAATAGTAAAAACATTAAACTAAATTGAACTGTGCATCCATGGGGAAAAAAATGCATTTTATAAATACACACACACACAAACAGACTTCTGACTTTTGAAGCATTAGCCTCAGTGTTATTTTTAGCATTATTTAATTTTTATTATATTTATAAGTCCCTTTTATTTTTTTTAAGATTTCTTTTTACATCTTATATCTCGTTTTTTAATTTGTGGTATAAACTTATTAGTTATAAATTATATTCTTTATAACTTATTAGTTATAAAGATGTCCTGACAAGGCACTTTACCTGACACAGAAAAATTGTGACATATAACAGATCTTTATTTGAAAATGTCAAACTTTACAATTAAAAATCTTTAAATTAGCATCCTAATTTATAAACCACAAATTAAAGTCAGTTTTTTGTCCTGGAAACATGATGTGGAAATATCACTTTCTTTCTCTCCACTTCTTTTACTGTCCTGCAAACAGTTTCAAGCAGTTCATCCTTCATTCTTTCCGTTAACTGAAATAACTGTAAGCCCTGCCCACAAACAACCACCCAGGCTCCTCTCTCTTGTCCAAACCATGCCCACAACCCAGCTGCATCAGCAGTGTGTGAGAACAGCACCTTCAGTGGGCAGAGTCCATCACTGTTTACACTCCACAAACACAAGCGCTGGTCCGGTGAGGTGGACACCAGTAGTGTGGGGCTTAGTAAACACAACCCTGTGAGAGGGGAAGAGTGTGCCAAGGGCACTGACCAATGAGCAAGAATCTGTAGAGACACGTCTCCATTTTCCTGCTTTTTCTGATCTATCTTAATATGCAGTAGAGACAGCTGTCCATCATCTCCACCACTGGCCAATGAGATAACATTTTCCTCCATTTCCCTCATTTCTCTCCTAGGTGATATGGTAAGCGCATTGACTCCACTTTGATGGACAGGTATGGAGAAAAACGGGGCTGATGGACCTGAAGCACAGACAAGATAAATTGTTATTAGCATATACTGTAAACATTTTAGAGTACTATAACCATATTCAAGCATTATGGCATCCGAAACTGTAGGTTCTAGCATAGATTCAGTCAGTCTTTTAACACTCTTGAGGCTTGTAATGAATAAAAAATTAAATACACATACTCCACCAGAGCAAATTCACTGTAATTTTTTTGGACCCTTATAATTGTGGAATGAGATGTTACTGTATGAAAAACAACAGCAAGATTCTTAAATGAAATAAAATAATACTAATTACAAGTAACACGAGTTACGTAATCACTACTTTTTCCAAGTAACTAGTGAAGTAACGCATTACTTTTAAAAAAATATCTGAGTTACTTTTTAAAAAGAAAAAAAAATTCCCATTTATTGACTGAAAAGTCTCCTTTCAAGAGAAAACAGAAGGGCAGAGGCGTTGTATAGTGTAGTTCTAGACTAAATGTGAATGTGCATTAATTTATCTCACTCAGATTTAGTATTCAACAAAATTAAATGGTGAAATGCAAAAAGTGACACAAACCTGCAATAATTAAATACAGTAACACAAATTTATCCAATACGAACATAAATCATTTAAGTTCTTCTTAACTACAGCAAAACAAGAACACAGATATTCAAACATAAAAAAATCAGCAAGTTATCAAGTGTTTATGTTCTGGTGTATGTATGACTCACCCTGCCAGCTGACACTAGCCTTACTGTTCAAAACTGCTGTTAAATCCCACACAGATATACAACCATCTGTAGTGGCACTGAACAGCAACAAAAGCCTACGACAGAAAGAAGACAAAGGAAAATAAGTTTAAGAAATGTTGAAATATGGAATAAGTGTTTGATAAAGGTACATTGTGTCCTTACTTTCTGTCCTGGGAGTCCTCCAGCTTGTAGGTGGCGACGCTGAGCACACACCTTTGATGGTAAAAACACTCCCAAAGCATGTCAACACTGCTACTGCTCTCAGTCACGCTGAAAAGCCTCGAAAAAAAAACCCCAATACATTAATCTAAATGCTAAAACATAAAATATTGCATAAGATTCTTTTAAATTCATACGTTCATGATCTTTAACCAAGTTACCTTACTGCACCATCGCTACAGCCCAGGGCCAGTAGGACACACTCAGTCCCATTGTGCACAACAGCCATAGACATGTACCTACAAAGTGAGAAAGCATTTGCACAATAAAATCACAATGTAATCGCTCACAATTATGTTAATTGTATTGTCTGCCCTCTGGTGGTTAGAAATCTTTAGCTGCAATTAACCACCGAACAACATTGGACCCAATTGATTTTCATCGTCAAAAAAAAACACATTACGGAAACATTTTCCAAATTATCTTCTTCGGTGTTCAAAAGAAGTTATACAGATTTGGAACATCGTCAAGGTGAGTAAATAATAAAAAGAGTTTTGCTTTTTGGGTAACCTATCCCTTTAAGCTAGTAGTCGTAGTAGTAGTAATGCCATGTCAGCATCTCAAGGTATTTTTATGGCAAAAACACCTTTAAGAAAATTAAAAATGACTCGGTATTTTCATTCACAAACACATGCACACCTTGTCTCTGGGTCCATTTTGACAGTCTTGTGTCGGTTCCGCTTCCGTTCCCACTGTTCATCCAATCGATGGCCTGCTATCTGAGTGACTTGACAGATTGGCTGACCCTGCTGCTCATCCAAACGAATCAAGAGCCGGTAACACTGCAGCTGGGCCCGGCCACCCGCAGAAAACACCAAGGAAGAGACAGAGGAGTTATCCATCTCGTCTTCTCCCCCTTTTTCATTCATTTCTTTACCTCTGACTGCAGCCAGTGCACGAACATTTGAGATATGGTCCGTTAGAACTGAGAGCACTTTAACAGTTCCACTCTCTGGACTGATGGCGAGGACACCTACTGTGGTATCTTCCCCTCCGGTAACAAAAACTTCCCAAACTTCTGAAAATTGTCCAGTCTTGGTAAGACTACCAAGGTGACAAACACAGCTGATGCCTCGTCCATGTAGCCCCTCTTTCAGTGTGTATCCATTCAAATTGGTTTCTGTGGATTCTAATGACCGTGATGCCATGACGGCACCATGCTTGATAAACACAAGGGTACCTTGTCCAAGTGTATGTGCTTGAGGATCGTTGTCGTCGTATATCGGGCTTTTAAAGGCCCAGGATCGATGCCCGCCTCCACAGGAAACTGATAAAAGCTTTTCTTGTCTGTGAGGGTCCCATATAATGAAGTGGACCGAGTGGAAGCCAAGCATTACAAACCGAGTTTCGGCTATGCTTGCACTCTCTCGATCGATCATCCTTGTCTTGATTCTCTCATCCAGCTTCTTTCTCTGTAACTCAGGACTATCCAAGCCCAGAAACAGAACTTTCTCTATCCAGTCCATGCCTCTGCAGGCCCGTTGAACTCTACGCACCTTCAGGACATTTTCTTCAACAATTAATATTCTTACAGATCCATCTCGACCTGTACTGTAACATAAGTCTTGATACTCACACACAGAAGTCACACCTTGCTTTCCATGTACTCCATAAAGGGTACTGATAGGAGACAGAGGACAACGGTTTGCTTCGTCCGTTTGCTTGTTTTTAGTTTTTTGCTCTTGTAAGTCTGTTCTACCTTCATTGCCTTTGTCATTCTCTTCTCTTTCAATGTATAGCAGTAGTGACCCTCTACGATCACCACATAGGTACAACCCCTTTCTCTGGGACAAGGTAACTGCAGCAGTCAGCCAGCGTTTGGCACAGGGTGGCAGCAGGAATGGAAGAAGAGTTTCCTCTTGCATATACAAGCCTGATTCATCCTCTGTTACTTTTATTGTCCAACGATAAACCAGTCCCTCGGAGCCTGATGCAAGAAGACAACAACTCCAGGACTCTTTAAACACTCCTTTGACCCAAAGTACAGAGTGAATTTTACCCTTGCCAGCTCTTAACAAGACTCCCACACTTGGCTGCCCTACAAGAAACACCTGTACACCTCCATTCAGATTACCCACTGCACACACCCACACAATGCAATCTGAATTCTGGACGTGGATGCTTGTGACCTCCATCACACAATAGGACTGGAATTCTGCTCCCCCTTGCCAAATGACATTCCAGGTGTCACCCGAACTAAGGCACACCTCTCCTTGATCAGTACAGACCAGAATTGCATTCGATTCACTCTCACCCACTAATCGGACCACTTTGGGACAACCCTGTCCTTTAAACCCCAGATCCAGCTGAGTCTCTGCCTGAGTTTCCTCACAGTCTTTCTTCTCCTCTGCCACTCTCCATACTCGTAGCCCTCCATCTGCACCTCCAGTAGCCATCCATCCCTCCTTACAGCCTCCTATACTTCCCTCGCTGACAGCTAGAGCCCTAACTCCACCTGACCTATGCCCTCTAAACGTACGTCCCACCTTTCCTTCCCCTCCCCATTCCCAGAGCAGGCACGCTCCATCTTCTCCTGCACTGAATACACGGTTTGGTGCAAGCCTGACACAGAAGACCCGTGCCTGGTGCCCATAAAGCACACGAAGACAGGTTGGCGATTCCTCTCCACAGCCTGCTTCTCCACCCAACGTACCGACGCTCCACAACCGAACACTGCGGTCATCTGAGGCAGATGCCAGCCAACCAGATTTCTTAAGGTAGCAAAGGCTGAAAATGACTCCGGTGTGGCCCAACAGGCGTCTCTCTACCTGGGACTGGCCATCAGGTTTGTTTCCTGTGGGCCTCCACAGCACAAGCTGATTGAAAACAGTCCCACCTACCAGCACTGAAGAATCCCAATTTGGACCAATCATAAGTGCAGAGTAGAGAAGACAGGTCTCTACGCAGGAGTAGAAGGAAAGGACATTACCAGATTCTGTATCTAAAAGCAAAACAGCATTGTGAGCCAAGGATATGCCTATCTGTGGGTGCGGTTCTTTTTTCAGCCAATGAATGTCCAGAACCCAGTCTTGAAGCTCCAAGAGCGGACCGATGAGCTTTAGGCATCGTCCTCCAGTGTTGAAGCTGACAAGCCGAACTCCTTTACCTCCAAAAACAACAATGTTGTCACTGTCCAAAACAGACTTTTCAGATGAGATTACATTGTTGAACTGTCTCTCTTCTAACTGATGTTTTCTGCTAGGTCGTATCCCATGTATCCGGTAATTATGAAGAACATTTAAGGATACGCATTCTTTTGTTGGAGATGCCTGAAGACTGTACACAGAGAGGACTGGTCCCTGACCTACAGAATGACACAATTAACAGGAAATAATTCATCAAATGAACATGAATATTTTCATAAGGATAAATACACAAATGCTCATTATTTATATCGAGAGACGTTAGAGCACTGGGTCTCAAACTCAATTCCTGAAGGGCCACAGCTCTGCACAGTTTATCTCCAACCCTAATCAAGCACAGCTGATCCAGCTAATCAAGGTCATTAGGATCACTAGCAACTCAAAATATTGTGATTTGGAGCTGGTTGGACCTAAAATGTGCAGAGCTGTGGCCCTCCAGGAGTTTGAGAAACCTGCGTTAGAGCATTTCCCAAACAAATGTTCCTTTTAGTACAAGAAGAAGGAAATTTAAAGGAAGCAAACTCAGATACTATTTGCCAGTATACACAACTCAGCAGGGAAAAAGTCACACTCTGCATACTTTAATCCAGCACAGATTTTTAGTGATGTTTTGCTACCTGTTCATTAAATGAATAAATGTCAGTCACCTGTCAGCAGGAAATCCTCCCCCAGGAATTCCAGTGCAGTCACTGGAGCAACAAGCACAGTGCTCTTCATCACAGCAGACTCTACAGGAGATGCCATTTCAAGCAGTCTGAAGATTTCTGGAGCAAAGCAGAAACATCACAGCATTATTCACTATTGTCAAGTAAATGAAGCTGAATTGAACATGCATACTGTTTGCAATGTCTTTTACCATCCACTTTTTCCTACTGGGAATAAGATCCACTCAAAAAAACTGAATCATAATATTGTGCTAAATAATTCTTATCTATCATTTTTACTGAATGAGCTATACATTTTCATGTTTTATTTTTAAACTACAGGAGAATAACATACCACTTGTTATTTTAATGTGACATGGTATAACAACAATATCTATGGCAAGAGCTCTTTTCTTTTTTTTCCTCTTTCTGTTCAGTAGTATTAAAGCTGTCAAGCTGAACTCTGTTTCCTCCAAAAACGAGGAGGTTGTCACTGTTCAAAACAGACTTTTCAGATGAGATTACATTGTTGAACTGTCTCTCTCCAGACTGATGTTTTTTAATAGGTTGTATCCCATGTATCTGGTAATTATGAAGAACATTTAAGGATGCACATGAAGACTGTACACTGAGAGGACTGGTCCCTCACCTACAGAATGACACAATTAAAAGGAAAGAATTAATTAATTGAACATTAATTTTTTCATAAAGATAAATACATAAATGGGTGTATTTTTAGGCTGCAGGAGAATAAAATACCACTTGTTACTTTAATAATTAATGTGACATGGTATAACAGCATCTATGGCCGTTTCCCTCTTTCTATTCTGCTTTAAAATATAAAAAAGACAACACATAATACAAATTTGTTGTCTGCTCTCCTGATTTTATTTACAGTATACACCATGAATAGTTCACTAGAATGCACAAAAAAAATTATTTTCTCCAAAAATCTTTACATCTCTTTCCAGGATTGTTTTCACACAGAGGATTTAAAATCTAATTGTGTCCCCATTTTACTTTTAATTCCATTTCATTCTGTGTGTTGAAAATACACACAATAAACTAGAAAAAATATTTTAGTAAAATAATGTCAAAGATTACTTAAACTTGAATACATTATTGCTGTATTTGATTAAAATATACATTTGAAAAGTATACATTAATTGTTTATATTTTTTATATATTTTGTGAAGTGCTGAAGATTAAAGAAAACGATTAAAACAATAATAATTAAACCTTGACTAAACAAGATTATTTTTTGTTTACTAGCATGTCATGTAACTTAACTCATATCAGAAAACCATACACGTGAATGCAAAGGAACTATAAATAAATACTTTGAAGTCAAGCAACATTAATTGTTTAATGAATACACGTCAGTCATCATGTCAACAAGACTAACAAGTTACCATAAAATGAATTTTCTAGCAGGTATCTGTCTTCTGTGTGTTTGTCATCATAACAACAACCCTGTCAAGTCCAGTTTGACTTACGCTTCCCGTGTAGAGACCGTCTTTATTTTGCGAGGAGGAGAAATGGAAAAGTTAGGTTTTTTCTTTCATACTAGTTCCAGCATGTTTTGTGCCGCACGCATGTCTTCCTCGTTGGCGTCGCGATGTTCGCGACCTCGTCCAATCGCGCTGTTCAATACTGAACAGACCGCTGCATGCTCGCCGTCTATTGGATAAAACGGACCCTGCGCTTTCTACTGTAAAAACGCGTAGATTTGTGCATTTGCCTGATGCACAAACCATATGTATTGCGTTGATCTCATGAGAATGGTATACAAATCATATAAAATGCACAAACCAGTGAACTGCCTTTTTACGCCCGGAGCGTCATTTTGCGCATGTGTCTCCACCAGTCTGTTGTTTAAATTTCTTACGGAGCGCTTAAACCCAGGGGGTGGGGACAAAGTATAATATTTTCAGGATAAAATCGTCAGACTGATGATTGCATGTAAGTAGTGTCAATATAAATAATATAATATCGGTTGGTCATAAGCTGTCGTGTAAATGCATAAGAGCTTCATTAAGAACAGTAAGGTCTAGCTGTAGTCTTAAATCGCAGCTCAGGTTTACTTCTGTAGTGCGATGCTCGGGTTTAGCGCTGTGGCTAACGAGACCAGCGGATCCATAATGATGCTATTAATAAAACTAATAAATGTAGCCTGTTCCACCTCTATCTGAATTACTTGACAATTGTGAAGGCTTGTTTCTTCTTTGTTCATTCATGCATTTAATAGCGATATGATTCTTGAACGAATTGTTGGGTCTGTCCGTTGCAATGAACCGGGTTGAACTAGTTCACAAAAATGGACTGAACGATTCGTTTTAGAAACAACTTGAATGAGCCAAGAATCGGTAAGCGAGTTATAATGAAAACATTTAGAGTGAACCGATTTTATTTTTGTTAAATTACTTAAACTAAACATCTGAATTGTTGCAAATACAATTAATTGGAAATGTATTTGGATAGTTTTCTCAAACACAGCCGTTTTTAATAAATTTAATTTATCGAGTGCAGAAAATATAAAACACGTGCAAAAACGTTTCAGCGATGAAATCTAAATACAATGTAAATACATTATATTAATATTATTCGTTTTTTAATGCTTTATTAGCCGCGTTGCTGTAAAAGAACTTACAATAAGCGCTTTCATCAACAAAACGGCGACGTCACGATGAAGAATAATTGGCAAACTGTTTTTATCAACCGGCTCTTTGAAACGAACTGTTCAAAAGAACCGACTCTCAGAAATCAATTCGTGAAGAACTCGAGGCTTTTCCCCGAAGATCAAATGTTTCCTTAATTCTTCCAAGAGAAGGAGCTGATATTAAGATTCAAAAACGGCAAGCATTATCATTATTTTGTTTCTGTCTGCTAAATTACAGACTCCACATGTGTACCTGGTGACCCCTTGAGCATCAGGTGGATCCCGGATGCATTTCCATTGAACACTGAAACGATTTACCTGAGGCATCCAGAGTTTAGCATCACTGCAACTGAAAATCTAGAAGTGTGCTGCACATGACGAAAACCAAACCAACCTCGCCCTTGTGTAAAGCTGGAGTGTAAAACTCAAAAACTAACACTGTGATACTGCAAATGTTACCATGTGAAATTATTCAAACAAGACTGTTCTGTTGAAATAAACTAGTGCGATACTTTGTAGATTTTCTATAAATGAAGTAAAACACAGTACCTCAATATAAGCCTTCTTACCCATTGCTCTCATGCTGACCACCATGACTTACCGCATGCCAAACTTCACTCTGGAGCAGAAGCTTTTCCTGCTTCAGAGAATCCATGCGGTGGTGGACACAGTCCAGGACTTTCGGAAAGACACCAACACTACTGTGCACCGGAACGCTGTTTGGGCAGAGCTGGCTCAGGCCTTCAATGCAGCCTTCCCCGGTCGACCCCCCAGCAGCATCGGCTCTCTGAAGACACTGTGGAAACGGTTGAAGGTGGAATGCCGTGTAGCGCTGCAGAAGCGACAGGAACAGCAGGCCGCTGGGCTTCCTGTGTCTGCCCTAACTCAGGTAAATTGAAGTCTTGTACATGTTCTATAATTGAGTTATATGCTTTGAAAATTCTAGTAACACACAGTGTGGTTGTGTGTGGTTCTTGTCAGGTGCAGAGAGAAGTGATTGCCCTCGTACCGAATCTGATCTCCTGTCTGGAGGAGGTAGATGGAGATGGCAGCTATGCCTCGGTTAGGGGTAGCTCACCTGGAGCAGGTAATTAATAGTCACATCATCTCTATTACAGGATGAAATACTACCATTCTTTCCAGCTGTCAGCTCTGTAATTATACGAGGAAGGAGATTAATTGAGTCATTCTCTCTCTTGTAGTGATGGGACTTTCAGGCACTAATGGGAGTGAGCATGAAGATGCTGACCACAGTCAAAATGATGTAAGACTGAAATCAGCCTTGAAAGGATTACTAAAGTACATCTTAAGCTAAGCGTTTCTTTTATATTGCAGGTTTTATTATTTAAATATGATTAACCCTGGCATGAAAAGCTTGGAGCTCGCACTGTAATTTTATAATGTAACTATGTTACACAGGAAATGTGGTGAAAATGTAATATTCATTTATAAATATTCATTTATATTTACTGTATACACTGCATTCAGATGGTTTGGGATTTTTTTTAAAGAGATTGATAGTAAAGACATTTATAACAAATAATAAAAAAAAGGTTTTGTTGAAGTTGGTGTTCATCAAAGAATCCTGAAAGAAGTAACAGTTCCCACACAAATATTAAGGTGCACAGCTGTTTTTATATTTTCTGAGTAATATTAAAATAATTTTTTAAAGATCATGTGACACTGAAAACTGAAGTAATACTGTAGCTGCTAAAAATTTTCCATCGCCGTAATATGTGTGACCCTGGACTGCAAAACCACTGGGGTCACTGGGGTATATTCATAGCAATAGCCAAAAATCCATTGTATGGGTCAAAATTATAACTTTTTTTTTTATAGCCAAAAATCATTAGGATATTAAGTAAAGATGGATGTACCATTAACTAATTTTGTAAATTTCCTACTGTTAATATATCAAAACCTTTTTAATAATCAATACATTTTTGATTAGCAATAACTTCATTTGGACAACTTTAATGGCGATTTTCAATTTTTTACAAATAGCTGTATCTCATCACGATATTGTCAAATCCTAAGAAACCATGCATCAATGGAAAGCTTATTTATTTAGCTTTCATATGATGCATAAACCTCAATTTCGGGGAAAAAAAACTGACTGGTTCTGTGGTCCAGTGTCACAAATTACATCTTTACCTATATTTAAAAATGTCAAAAAATATTTATTTTAAATTGAAATAATATTTCACAATAATATACTGTATTTACTGTATTTTTACTCAAATAAATACAGCTCTGGTGAACGTAAGTGACTATTTAAAAAAATCTTATGAAATAAAAGCTTTAAAAATAAAAAGCTTTTAGCTTTTTACTATAAAGCTGATATATACTAAGCTATATAAATAGTAATTTTTGTAATATTCTGTGTTCCATACATATACATTTTCACCAGTGTTGCATTCTTTGCACATTTCCTGTGTTTACTACATGTACTGTACATTGCATGCATGCTATATTCTCAATATACAGTAGCATGCCACTTTGAGCCAGAGCGTACAGTGATTATGATGCTATTAAACTTCCTTTTTTACAGGAAGTAGACAGCAAGGAGAACTTAGCCATTGAGCTTGGACTGGTCTCACCAACTCACCCACCTGTTAACTCTGGGACAGCCTCCTCTCCTCTCCACTCACATTTAGTCTCTTCCAGGTCTAGCCGTCCCTCCCTCATCTTCCCAACCCATGCAGGAAGCACCTCAGGGCTGGGATCAGGGACTAGGGGTTCAAACTTCGATACCCCACACAGAGAGCCTGGGGCACCACGTGCTCCTGCCGGAGGAGCAGTTGAGAATTCATTACCACCGATGGACTCTTATACCTCAAACTCCAAATGGGAGGCACGTCGACAGGAACTGTTTGAGCTGGAGCATCAGCAGACAATGAGTCTGTTACTGCTGCAGCAGTGTGTGTGGGAGGAGAAGAGGAAAGCAGTCAGACAAAAAGAGAAGGCGGCGAGGGCCAAGAAGAGATATTATCAAGCCAAACTACAGAAGATCGGTGCAGATCCTCCACCTTCCAGTAGTGACAGCGAGGATAATGAATATCTACAGACTTGAACTCAGATGTTTTTGACGTCTTAGCTATGTTTGCTTTCTTTTTGAAAGTCATTTTTTAATTCGAGCTATGCTGTTTATTTACAAAACAATATATTTTTTATTGTGGACTAAAGTTAATTGGTGTTTAGGAATGTACCATGTGTATCATATGGAGGGGGAATTCACTCGAGCAGGCTTTGTTCCAATAGCCGATACAAATCTGATTTCCTTTCATACTCTCTCATCAACACCGATGCTGCATTCCAATCAAAAGTGGGATAGTTAAAGACCCCCAAACACATCCATCTAGTGCATGTTTGCAATGGAAAAACTGTGCAGTGGAATGCAAAAATTTCTTAGTGAACAGCCCAAAACCCTCAGGCCAGAACTGAGCAGTGAGGAGATGATGAGAGGAGGAAATGAACTGAAATTAGATTTCTAATGTTACTGTATAGCATTTTAATTTAAAGCTTGTGGATCAAACCAAGGATTGATTAAGGTTTACCAAGGCCCCCGTTTGATAAACAATAAAAATTATGTCTGTAAAAAATTCCACTGCAAATATGAGGTGAGAAAGCATAGTTACATAGTTAGATACACATTGCAACATCAATGTCTGAAAAACATTTTAGGGGTCGTTGCCAGTCCGTAATCTATCCTTGGATACAACTCATCTGACTGTTTTAGGACAGCGTCTTCAGGACCAATGTTTATATTCAGTTCACTGTAGCTCATTTATACTATGCAGGTTTTTTTCAGGTAAATAAGTGCTTCTCTTAAAGTGACTTCCTACTCACGGACTGCTTGACGTTAGTTCAGTGTTGTCTTAGTATACAGTGTTTGGGAACAGAGCCCTTTGTTCTTTTTCAAAATATGAAAAGGTCTAAAATGGAAATTCTGTCATCATTGTCTAACCCTCATTATGTTTCGAACCTTTGATCCAGGTTATACAGGTTTGGAACAACATGAGGGTGAGTAAATGATAATTTTATTTTAGATGAACTGTCTTTTAAGGAATGTTACAACAGTAGACTAAAATTGAGTGTGTAAACCAGTGAAACTGAATGTTAGACTGAATTAAACTAGTGAGAACCTTCCACTGTAAAAGCAGATTTAAAATTGACATTTAGATGTAATTTCAGTCGATTCGACTGAAATTCAGGAAAACGTGTGATGTGATAAACAAGTTTCATTTTTTAACTATAAAAGTGTTTGTCTTGAATATTCAAAAAAACAAACAGAAACGTGGTAGCAATAACTCTTTTATTGACGCCCAACGGGTCTCACTTTCATCTCCCATTGGTAGCTGATTTTTTTTTCTGAAAACCCCTATAAGTAAAAGGGATACAACATGTCCCACATTAAACATGTTGAGCCATTATACATTCCCCTTTTCTCTCTCCCACCCAATCATTGTCTTGTACCGCTCTCCCTCTCTCTCTGACGGACAGAGAACATTTCTTTTCCCAGAATGCATTGTGAACAGAAGAGAAGGGGGACATATCAGACGATACATGTACAAAAGTTTCACACTTAAAACATCTGAAACAGGTGAAATCCTGCTCTTATAAAAACAAAAAAACCTCCCATACGCACTTCTTTAGAAACACTCCAGCAACGATTATGGTAGAGAAATTAATTTCAATAAATATTAATAAATAAAATAAATTAATTTAATGTCTGTACAAGATAAAGTTATGCAGTAATAAATAAATTATAAAACCATGACTAGAAAAAGTACTGGAGCACTTTATGACAGGTAAGAGGTATAAAAGGGATGATATAGGGCACTCTTTTTGGCAAAACTCATGGTAATACTGCAAATGACTAATGAGATCAAGTCATATGATGAATCACGATTTCCCACAAGAGCTTGATATTACGAAATCATCTCACCTTAATGGCTGTATTTAGCTCATTTTACAATGTTCCTTCTGAAGCACTAAGATTATTCAAAACTCCACAGAGACAATAATGACTTATATTTAGATATGCTCTTTTTGTTAGAAAATAAACCAAAGATGGATTAAATATTTCCTCAATAGCTGATTTGGGATCTTTGTGTAACGTTTCCTTAAGCAACGTTAGAATTATAATAATTCTGGATATGAAAGACGTCTTAATTATGCTCCGAAGTCTTGTAGGCTAGTTACATGAATGATTAAAAGGTCTCCTCACACAGCTGCAACAAACTTCAACACATGCTTCGATATGATTTCAGAGCAGTTTGGCCAAAAATATTTAAAAAACTGGACAGGCATTTCATATAAGCATGAGTCTGTTGGGGTTTGTTGAAGAAATGTGTTTAGATCAGGCTAAAATCTTCCAATCAAGTCACCTGTCTGAAAACAATCAATTGACTGACAATCATTACGGTCCAAACATATCTTTTGTTTCATAACTTCTTTATAATTACAATCACTGTCTCTGGAGTTTCCCACCAATCCCATGTTTGGGCCAATAAGTTCTGCATTTACACGGACCAGTCCTTTCCTTCATAGACTGTCTTCGGTCTATCAGTGGGCGTGGCTTGTTGCATAAACTAATGTTGGAGTGGAAAGATTGGAGTGGGAATGTCTGGGACTGTTTTGGCTCGGAATGGGTTTGAAAATGATTTTTTCGATCCTACCCACTTAAACACATATCCACACAATCTTCAAAAACATCACTAGAGATTTTTCTTCTTTGATCTTTGATGAAAAAGATACAAAAAGTATAAAAATGTTCTGTACAGTTTTTTTCTCTCTCTCTTTGTCTCTGACCAGTCCTCTCAGCTGTTGGTCTGAAATCTGAGGTTTGTAGTTTGGATTCACTGAAAATCATAGAAATCATCACCTTCTCTGGTCTGATTTCCTGTCTGTTCTCAGGAGGGTGATATCTCAAGCCCTTGATGAACAACTTCACTCGCATGTCCTATGCTCTTCTCAGGGTGAAGTAGGAGTCCTGAACGCTCCCGTTTGGCTAGGTCCTATGATTATTGAGCCCATCTGCAGCGGTGCATTATGGGACCGTGAAGGAATCATCAAGATTGTCCATCACTTCTGTTAACTCTACAAAGAGAAAAAAGCAAAAGATCAATAATAAAAGTCAATCATTTCATCCTGTACATCATGTAAAAAAAAAGGGCACAAGTGGTAGCTCGCTTATTGTTATTTATATTACATTTCATTTTAAATATATATATATATAGGAAATTCTTGATCACTGTAAAAAATTGTTAATAAGTTAATAATAAATATAAATTATATATAAAAAAAACAATATAATAAAGCAAGCGTAACATAACATAAAATATTATAAAAAACATTAAATATAAATATATATTTCAGGCCTGTTACAGAAGTAATAGTAATACTATTTTAATAATAATAATAAATATATATATACTTATTTATATTCATATTGCTTTTGTATGCTTTTGTTTATTTTTTTTGTATGTTACATTCAATTAAAAATAATTATTATTAATTAGGATTATTTATTATTAAAACTTTATTATTTTAATAATGTTATTACAACACATTCATATTTTCTAATTAATATATTTCTATTGCTGTTTTTATTTTTAATAGCAATTTTCATGTTACGTATTTTTTCAAATCTAATATTTAAAAAAAAATTAGAAAATTAAAAAAGCTGAAAGTAAACCACACAAAATTTGCAATGGATCACCATGGAAAAGAGCAGCTTTGACATTCTGAAACACCAAATGATGAACACGAAAGGAGACAAAACAGGGGCTAGACTTACTCAGAGTCAGGTGACACTTCAGAGACGCTTTGAGAGGTTGCAGAGAGAGGAGGCGGGGAAGGGGAGGGGCCTGCTGAGGCAGCGACAGGGTTAGAGGGTGGGGTTAAGACAGAGGAGCTGAAGGAGGCGAGGATGGAGGAGAGGATATCCAGGTGTTCACTAGAGGGCGGGCGACTAGATGGAGCTCCAGGTGCAGCTGCAGATGGTGGGTACCTACATGGAGGGGCAGAGTCTAGGCGACCGCGGCGAGAGGGCAAGGTTTCCTGGGGTTCCTCTGTGATTGGTGGAGGGGGTGAGGAGGGTGGGTGTGGCTCAGGGTGTGAGAGCTGTCGGGGCGGCAGGGTTCTCAGCCACTCCCTGCAGGGCTGTGCTCCACCATTAGATTCCAACTGCTCCCGAGATCGACTGCTCATGAGAGCCCCTCCGAGGTGCTCCCGAGATGCCTGTTGCCTTGTTAGAGTGTTAAGCTGCGTTCTCGAACCGCTTAACGAAGCCTCTGCCCCCATCAAACCCACCATACCACCTCTGCCCACCAGATCCTCTCTGGAGGCATGGATACTGTGAACGGGGCCCAGCCTCTCTCTGGACCCACCCAGGTGTTCGGCACCAAGCTCACGTCGTCTCGGCAACAGGTCAAGGTTGTCACGAGAGCGCTGGCGTCGCGCAAGTGAATCCAGGTGTTCGCGGGAAGAGTATCGGGAAGCTGGTTGCGACAGTGAGCCAGTGCCGGAGTACATACGACCATAGGAGGCAGCTGGAACGCCTCTGTGACCCAATGTGGAGGTCCTGTACCAAGACATCTCGCTGGGAGCCCGACCCACGGCAGACAGGCCCTGCAGAGCAGGAGGGCAGCCCAGACGATTCTTCAGGATTCCTGGGAAATAGATGCAGTGGGGTTTATTATGGCTGATATGCACTGATATTAAAACGCTGACAATACATAAAAATAGCCAATAGCTATTTTCATGTAAATAAGATAACCAATAAATTAGGTTTTACAGAATTTATGATTCATACTATTTTATTAATATTTTTTTTCTAAAATATTTTCTTGAAAAACTGAAAAAAAAGGTTTTAAAGTTTTAAAGTAAAGTTTTACATATTTTATTCCAGTTAATATTTTACAATTTTTATTCATGTAACTGTTTCGTCACTTGTAGTTTTAGTTAACTATAATATAAATTATAACCCAGATATCAGCCAATAGCCATCAGTATTGTGTAGCATTGTTTAATTAGTTTTTAAACATTAACTATATATGAACATTAGATGACAAAACAGCAGGAATAAGCATGAACAATATCATAATGTTTTGCTCTAGCATTAATGTGTGTCTCACCTTTGCGGTGTCTGTGTGTGAGTCCGTTCTCATCTCCGCTGGTCAGCGCTGCATCTGTCTGGTTGTTATTAGCTGCGTCCTTGCTGTAGTCGCCCCCTAGGCGGCGCTCTGAACCCCATTTCTGCAGTGAGTGTGCCTCACAGCCTTCCAGCGCTGGCCAATAGGAGAGCAGGTCATTGCCATCCAGATCTGACACATAAACAGTTCCATACACTAACAGTTGGATATCACAAAACTAAAAATGCAGCTAACTTTCTGTGCTGCTCTTGCTTTAATAACTAAATACTATAATTAAATAAATAATTTTAGTACCTTTTCCACCGTTGTGGGCGGGCTCTGTGAGTAAACGTTCGCCGTGACCGGTCCGTTTGAAGCGTCGCTGGATGCGTCCACGCAGGCGCACATTATCCTCGCTCTCTGATGATGGGATGGACAAACTCCGCTCCTCTTCCAGTGAGAGATCAGAATCTGAGTCCGAGTCCTCACCTGGCAGACAAACAGAAGAATAAGTAGACACTAATTCTGACACTGGTCACAAACACTAGAATTTGACAAGTAAAGAATGACCAACGAGTTGAGCAGTGTGTGTAAGTGTGAATACGTACATGCATGCAGGTTATTGTGAGTTTGTGTACCTCCGTTGCGGTGAAACATTGCCACGTCCAGGTCAGTGGCCCCTGTGTGACCAAGAGTGTGTTCTAGAGTCTGCCGTGCCAAGAGATTCTCCCTGAGAAAAAAACATTTAACTTTACTCAGGCTTTCAGTTTGCTACATATGTACAGTAAGACGTCAACAAAAATAACTACGTTTTATTTTATCATCACAGTTCAGCTTAAAAATTATGTATAATGTGTTGTGTATATTTTTTTGCTGTCTTTTATTTTGCATTTGTTTTATTACTAAGTACACTAAATATTACTAAATAAAGTATGTGGTATCTAGTTATTTATTTATTTGAATGTTGTTGAAAGAACTCTTATGTTCATCAAGTCTGCATTATTTGGTCAATAATATGGTAAATACAGTGTTATTGTAAATATTATAGTTAAATATTATTACAATTTATAACAGATTTCTATTTGAATATATACTTTTTTTTGTGATGGCAAGGCTGAATTTTTAGCAGGCATTGATCCAGGTTTCAGTTTTACATGATCCTTACAGTATGCTTAAAAGTCATTCTTAATATGCTGATTTGGTGATCAAATTATTATTTTTTTTTGGTGGAACTTTATTTATTTGAAACAGATTTCTTGTGAAAGTCTTTATTGTCATCCATTTAAATCTATAAAATAATAAAATAATGTATAAATGAATAAAATAATTAATTAAAATAATAAATAATAAAAAAACCAAGCCGTAGTGGATATTATAAGCATAAAAATTTGAGTAAATAGTATAATAATAAAATAATAATAGTATAGCACAGCTATAAAACTTTCAATTCATTTAAAGACAGGCTTTTTTATGAATTAACAGTTAACGTATTTATAGCATTTATTAATATGTTTATATTTATAAAAACATTTCATAATAAAAAAATAAATAAAAACGGAGTAAAATCACACCAACAACAACTCCTATAAATATTATTCCTTATTTATTTTCAAATCTGTTTAGTTTTTGTTTGTACAAAATGTTAAGAACTGTGAAATTGGCATGTTGTTGTGTGGACGGACCTGGCACTGCTGACTGATGAGATGGTTGAAGTTCCGAGTGTGATCCGGTGTAATCCACTCTGCTCCAGCAGGGAGGCGCTGTTGTACGGGTTTTGGCCCTAAACACATACAGCAGGTTACAAATCCACATGCTTATTTTCACTCCATGAAGTCAAATACTGGGTTTGTGTTAAATATGTGTGTGTAAAACCGTGCATGTGGTGTGGGTCATATGATAATATGCATGTTTGTGTGCACTAACTGTAATCTGTGGAGGTCTGGGAGGTTCTTCACCGGGGCTTTTCTTGCCCAGACAGGCTAGTTTCCAGGCCTCCTGCACCTCAGAGTTCAGGATAGTAAAAACCAACAGTACAGCCATTCCCTGAGACACGCAAGTGGGAAAATAACATTATTATTAAACTATATTATGTAGAACACAACTATCAAAGTGTACTGGGTTAAAAAAATGCTAAAATGACAATGACAAACTCAAACACATACAAAAGAAAGAGATGAATAAGAGCCAGTGCACACTTACCTGCACGCAACAGAGGACAATGAACAGGTAGTGGAACGCCAGGACACTGTTATTAACAGCCATAAGACCAAAGAACCAGACACATGTACTCAATAATAACAGGAGGAAGGCACTGCGGATAGTAGAACTGAGAGAGAGAAATAGAATAAATGGAATTAATGTAGAATAAAGAGGTAAAAAGTCATTAAATCCGTGCTGAAAGAATCACCATTTATTTTTGTAATTTTTGAAAAATAATAAAATACAATAAAATAATTTTTGTTTGGGATCTAAAGGGAAAAACGGCTCATTTTGGTTTTAAAACAACATTGTTTGTTTTCAGCATAAGAAAAAATGTATGCAGGTTTGAAACAGTTTGAAGGTGAGTAAATAACAGAGCTTTCTTTTTTGGGGTCACCTAAATAATATTCAAGATGATAAGATTCGTAAGGTCCCTCTGCCATTTTCCATATTGAATGTTTCCGAACACATGCGTGTCGTACTCACATCACGGGCAGCTTCTTTATCTCCTTCTGAGTGGGGTTGCATGTCATACGCAGGACCATTAAAAACATCCCACCGTTCATCTGTAAACAGTCAATTTAGACAGTTTTTACAGTACTTCACACATCCAGAGAGAATTACAAAGACACATAAAAGCATATAAATGGTGCAAACAACACAATAAGAGCAAACTACCAGGATGACGACGCTAACTGGTCCTGCAAAGCTCCACATGAGCTTATCGTACATGGAGATCCAGCAGAAATCTGGGTTGCCGTACCCTTCTGGATCCAACCCGACCGCCAGCCCTGCAGAGCACATATATGTCACAGAATATATCTGTATGAAAGTACATATTTGTGTGTGTGTGTGTGTGTTTACACACCTGTAATGATAGCAGGAACTCCCCAGCCAATAGCATAGTAGAATCTCATTGCTCCATAATTGATGTTTCTCGCTTCTGTTTGCATACGGTAAATATGAAGAGCTTCTACGAATAGCCACCCAAATGCAGACATAAAGAAGTAATGCAGCAGAATTGCAACCACCGTGCACAGGAACTGCACCAATCAGAGAAAATCAGACAGAATGAACCAATTAGACCAGAGAAAATAATATTTCATGTGTTAAAAATATTAGTTTTATACTGCATTCAAAGAATGTGTCTTTCTGTTGTGCTATTGGCAAGATAAAAGTGGAGATGGCTTTGTTGTTTGCACATGTGCTCAGTTGGGTGTTGTGATCCGGTTTAAACTGTCTTCTGAACTCATTCCCATCACTTCCTAAATGCTCTGTGCAGCACGTCCAAAAAAACGAATCTAAGGTCTAAAATCAATACATACCAGCAAAGTCAATGTTTGAGAGGGAAGATAAATTATGAATGAACACATAGTCTAGCATATGCACACCCACATCCCGGTACAGCGGTTCAGATTGATGAACTCAGCAGTAACAGGCTTTTAGTGTGAGTGGTTTGCACTCCTGAGAATAATGTCTGTTAAAAATGGTGTTAACCTGCTTTAGAAAGAGAACTAATGTGTGAGTGTCTGTCTGAGGACGAGAGAGATAACAGAGAGAGCGTCTGTGTCAAGAAAAGTGTTTAATAATGTCTGGTTCCCAGCTCACTGTGTAGTGTAAGTGGCTTTTGTACCATATTGCTCTAATGGCTGAAATGTCAGTTTCTGAATGACACGTCATATTCAAGCTGCCAAGTGCTTTATCCTGATAATCAGCTCGCTTTCTACTGAACTATTCATGATCTTTAATACCTGCTGTTGCACTTGCCTTTATAAAAGCTTTCAAATTTAAAGTGGGCTATAAACGTTTGAGACCACTTGAAAAATCTAGGACTTTTTTTTGTTTAAAATGGAAAATAAACAATCTGCATCTTCATTTACTGTTATATGTTTATTATATATATATATATATATATATATATATATATATATATATTTATATGTGTGTGTGTGTGTGTGTGTGTGTATGTATGTGTATAAATATATATATAATATATACATACATATATAATGTCAATAATGTCAGTCTACCTTGACATTCAGTATTCTCTATTCATGCTGGATTTATCCTTGAAATACCTTGTAATATACATAAAAATGTAATATACACAAAATGATAATGCATAAAGATTAAAATTAATATCAAAATATGACCATACCAATTATGGAACAGTGTTATTTCCTTGAAATCATTTGAATAACTTTTTATTTGTATATTTTCACTTTTCATTTAAATTGAGAGTTTTAGCTTATTTCAATAATTTTATTTCAAGTAGCAAAATGTTTTATTTCCGATGCGGTTTTTGGTTTTTGGTGATGTTAAACACCCCGGGGTAAGTTTGATGTTTTAGGGTGTTTTTCATATGCACCATTGTCTGTTTGACTACTAACTACTGAAATGAATCAATTAAAACTCAGAGGACTGGACTCATGATGTACTGTATCGTTATGTCTCCTCACATGACTCAGGATCAGTCTTTAATCAATCAGAGCTGTACTGAAGTAGGTTGAGTCTCTCCTCAGGGACCAGTGAATCTAAACGGACCGAAGGGTCATGCTCTGTTCAAGGCCATCACTTTTTCACATGTATGTATGGTTTTATATAGACGTGTAATGTATTCCAGCTTCCAGTGCCCTTGGCCTGCATTGATATTTTGGATGAGTATCTTTAGCTTCAGTGAGGCACAGATGAGCCGAAGCCTCTGTCTGATAAACACTGAAAGCATGAGTGTTCAGCTGGCCATCTCATCTAGTCTTTTTGATTTCATTGCATGAAAGCTACTTTTCTTCTTCTTCTTCTTCTTCTTCCATGGCGATATATATTTAGAGTCATATTTGTTTTGATATGTCTTAAAATAAGACAAATGACTCTGAAGAATGGATAATCGGATGGAAAGAGAAAAAACGCAATGTCAGACAAAACTTTTCCTTCTGTGAAGTGACATGCTTCCAAGTTCAGACTGATATTCAGTGTGATATAATATCTGCACTGGTTTGGATAAAAAGTGCTTTCACTGAGCCAAACCTAAAAGTTTGCCAAAGCAGTCCCAAATAGCTTCTAATTTGGCTATTAGTTTCAGAGCCCACGTGGCGTAGGTGACAGAAAAGAGAAGTCATTTCAGAGTAATAAAAGCAAAACTTTATTTTTCTTGAGAGGTATTACCAATTCCTCAATTCTGAACCTAATTGCGTTAAAAAACTGAGATCAGTGAGATTATTTTATAGAAATTAGTATTTTATTGAACAAAGATGCATTATCTTGATTGAAGGTGATAATAAAGATGTTTAAAATGTTTAGGAAGATTTTAATTTTAAATTAATGCTGTTCCTTTCAACTTCTATTCATCAAACACCAACATTTTTGTTTTCATTTTTTTTTTTTTTTTGGAAGCATAATTTTTTTTTCACAACAGTAGTAACTACTTGTAAATTAAGAGATCACGTGCAAAAGCCTGATGTTTTTCTTTAAAATTGGCATTTGTTTGTAGCTACTATGTAAAGGCTTCTATGTAGTGATACTTCTGAATGGGTTGAGGCTGGGATTTAGTACATTTGAAGTGAAAGTACTTGATAAACATTTTTAACCAAGGTGGCTTTTAGAGGCTATGCATCTGAACTCTTTAAATAAACACAGCTTTCAAGGGATCTTCTGTCAGAAGAAAAAGATAAAAAAAACACATGTATGAATATATATATATACAAATTATTGAAATATGCAGCCTTAAGGTAATATTTTTATTAGTAACTATATGGCTTTGGAAATAATGGCAAATTTCGTTCTTCGGTGAAGTGTCTCTTTTTTTAGTATAAGGTGAGTTCTGATGGTTGACTTTGAATGGATGTGTTGTAAATAAATTGGGCCGCCTGTAGTAATTGATGCATTGGATGCATTATCAGCAGAGCCCTGTGGTTCTTTGTGCTGTCTAATATGTATGTGTACGACTTTAGAGACTGTATTAAAGTTGAAAGTGACTGCATTTGTGTATGTGCTAATTCTGCAGATCTCGGTTCTCTCTCGCACACACAGACATAGCACAAGTGTTAATTTAGTTTCAGTGGAATATATAGGGACGGCATCTGCAGAGCAGTGTGGGACCGCATAAGAGATGAGCTCAGTCTAACGGCCCACACGCTGCCGAATGGAAGGATCTGTTCTGGGCTTTTAAATAAAGAAGATGCCTTTAATTGGCTGGCATTGATCCGCAGCTCTTTGTGGTCAGGGGAGATGAGATGGATGCTATCTGTGGCTGTGGGAGTGAGGAATCACTGCGTTGGCATTACAGATGCCTTAAGTTTGTTTAAAGTTGTGGGAGGACTTGTGAAGAGTAATTGCGAGGATGCCGTAACTCTATAATTAGGTTGCGGGCCGTGCGGGCAGAGCTCTTATCGCTTTAAGTGAAAATTAACTGAGCGCTTTAATTAAGAGATATGCTAAAAATGTGCCATGCTCCAACCTCACAAGATGACAATGAATGCTTCGCAAAATTGTTTGTGGTTTGACCATTTACTTAAATGTAAAGTGGCGTATGTACTGTTATTTATCTGCTGTCTGTCATCTTCTTTTTTAAACTCATGAAGCTTGCTAAACCTTTTTCAGTTTATGACAAAAACAAAAACTAGCTGCCATTTCATAAATATAGCATTTAATGCATACGTTGCTGTGTGTGAAGCTCTAAAAGCCTGTGTCACTCCAGATAAGCAGCGGCTCGCTCTCCACTGTGAGTTTATGATCCCTTTCAAAGATGCTGCTGGAAATTAATTGAAGAGGGAGTGCTTGGAGGACCCTGGAGACACACCAGCTTCTTCTGCAAGGAAATTCTTGCAAAGAAGAAAAGCCAGTAGTCTCAAACATCTCTGAAGGTCTTTTGCTCCATATACTGTAGTATATGAGAGGAGAGGAACTGCAGCTACATGGCTTGTGACTTGTTGACTAAAAGAGGAAAAAAAGTTTGATTTTGATTTAGTTTCCAGTGACCTGCATGACAGTGACTTTAACTAAATAACTCTGTGTTGTTGCATGACCCTTCACAAGCACAGATTGAAGGAGGTTTGGTGCTGATGCTCTCTCTAGCGCACATTAGTTCCCTGTTGTCGGAGCATGCAGTGTGTTGCGCTGTGTCCTGAAAACTCTGAGACAACTAATAGATGTCTGCAATTACATCAACTGGACATCTATTAGATGTCTTTAAGATATTTATGATTTAGAAAGTATGTAAAACTCCAGATCAAGAGATCTTTGCAGACATCTTGCAGACATATGAGCTATATATAAATATTTATTAGGGGTGTAATGGTTCACAAAAATCACGGTTCGGTTTGATACGATACAGTGGTGTCACGCTTCGGTTTGTTTTCGATACAGTAAAAATACAATAAAAAAATAAATAAAATATACATATATATATATATATATATATATATGTTACCGGCAATGTGTGAAATGCCGGCATTCTATAGAATGCCTAGGAAATG
>JAUCMT010000154.1:11097713-11119297 GCA_032357475.1 Enteromius thamalakanensis | reverse complement strand
TAAAGTTAGCATAAACACATATAATGTAAAGAAAAACTTATTTTGGATGAGATTAATCACGATTAATCATTTGACAGCACTAATATATATATATATATATATATATATATATATATATATATATATATGTGTGTGTGTGTATTTTGAATCTACATTGTATTGTATCACATATTGTGAAATATTATTACAATTTTAAAAAACAGTTTTCTATTTCAATAGAATTAAAATGCAATTTATTTCTGATGGAAAATCGGAATTTTCAGCAGTCATAACTCCAGTCTGCAGCGTCACATGATCCTTCAGAAATCATTATAAGATGCAGATTTGCCACTCAAGAAACATTTTACATTATTATTATCAATTATTAATAATATTTTTAATTAATACTTAATATTTTTTTGGAGGAAAAAAATGATTTTGTTTTTTTTAAAATGATATTTTTTTTTTATGATCTATTTATTTATTATTTAATAATGAATGTACCTTCTCTATTTATTATGTTTTGGACCTCAGTCTATATATAACAATGCACATTAAGGAATCTACACAGATCATGTTTGTCTCTACTTGTTTTTGTCTTCGAGCCCACCCAAACTTTCTTTGTCTGTCTCACTAACCCACATTTAGATTCAGACACACAGACATCCCTCTTCTCTGACCTGTTGTTCCGTCTGGTTGATGCCCAGCAGGTATGTGAGGTGGGAGAGGAGCGTAGCGGCAGCCATGTTGGAATGAATGCTGCGTGTGTTTGATTTCAGTCCCCTCAGGCACGATAGAACCACCACTGTTAGCAACAACGCCGCCATGGAAACTGAGAGCGAGGAGTATGTTACTATGGCGAGGGTCTCCAGGTCACCCTCTAACTGCTGCTTAGCAAACAGAGAGAGAGAGAGAAGGGGGAAGATATCAGCAACAGTGCTTGTGCTGAAGGAGTCACTGTGGAACATCCTGTTGCTATGTAGTATGAGATTCTAAGAAAACCGTGAACATATCTTGTAAAGAATAGCTTTTAACTGATGTGGCCTTGATCGTTCTTTGTTCTGTGTCTGTGTGCATGTGTGTACATCACCTCTCTCTGTGAGCTGTCCATAAGGACTCCAAAAGTTCCCAGTCTGTGGCATTGACAGCGAACATGTGACGTGTTCCTGTAGACCACACTACAGTCCCTCACGGTCCAGCAGCCTCCTGCTGATACACTGAACACACAGTTACCGGTTATTTCTTCCAATAGAAGAATACAGGTCATATACAATCAACAAAGCTTAAAACTAATGTTTTATAATTTTACATATTTTAAAATATAATTTATTCCTGAGACAGCAAAGCTGAATTTTCAGCAGCCATTACTCTTGACTTAAGTGTCACAAGATCCTTTATAATCGACTTTCTCTAATTTTCAATATTCTGATTTAGTGTTCATGAAGGGTTTTGCTTTTTAATATTTTGTGGAAACAATGACATATGAAATATCATTAATGTATTATGGTAAAGGAGATTTAAAAAGGATAGAAAGAAAAGAAAGAAAGAAGGAAAGAATGAACGGATGAATGAATAAATACATTTTCAAGTAAATGTTGTTTTTCTTCTTTATCAAAGAAAAAAAAATCACAAATTCCACAAAAGTAATTTAAAAAAATGTATGATAATAATAAGAATCATTATTAATAATTGAGCACTAAAGCAGCATATTAGAATAAAGTCTTAATAAATCCAAACGTTTGACCAGCAGTGTAATATTTATGCAACTAATAGTGCTTTAAAAGGATAGTTCCCCCCCCAAAAAAGCTAATTAAAAAAAAACCTCCCCCTTACGTTTAATTTTCTTTTTGTTATGTTGAACAATTTATTAAACAACAATTGTTATGTTCAACAATGCTAACATAAGAAAGAAACTTACACTGGTGTGGAAGAACATGAGGTTGAGTAATGACAGAATTTTTTTGAGGTGAACTGTTCCTTTAATAGTGGTTTTTGTTTGTCCTTGAGACATCGACAATTGAGTAAACAAAGCCAGCGCACACAGACTTACGGGCTGCTGTGATTCCACTGAACACACAGAGGTTTGCTGCGGTTGCTGGTCTCCAGAAGACGAAACTCCAGCAGGACCGGAGTGTCCAGAAAACCCTCCACGAATGTCTGATTATTGTACACAGAAACACTCACTACAGGCGAGTTCAGCACAGGGTGTCTGGGTAACCTGTAGAGACGTGAGCACATCGTTAGAAAGACAATCACACTCGCAGATCACAGTGAGCCGCGTGTTGTTTATCTCTTTCTAACCTGACGCCGCGGCGGTCTGTGTGGTATTTAGGGGGAAGTGCAGCCCCTAGGCTTCGATAAATGAGGAGGATGACAATAGTAACCGGCGCCTCTTGCAGGGACAAAGAACGGCGCGCTGCTGTTGCTTCTAACGTCTGATTGGCCAACAGGTTCACAGGGCCAGCAGGAGATGGAGCTGAAACTAAATACACATTTTTTACTACTCAATGCTTATAAGCCTTGTAAATGGGTTTAAAGAGTGTGTGTGTATATGCGATACTTACAGAAGCTGCGCTGTGAAACTAGTGCAGTAGGGGGCAGCACAACATGTGTGTGAGCGTCCCACATCGCTTGACCTCGGAACAGAGTACTGTGATACCGTGGAAATCGTCGCCGCACGTGTGTGTGGTTGTCAACGCGATCCAGAGTCATGACTGCAGAATACAAACACGCACTGTGTGAACTACAGGATTCTTTTAATAGATCTGCTCTCTGTCGTGCTGCAGTTTTTCTTGCTGATCCTGCCGGAGGTGCACACTGCAGGTGTTAGTCTCACATTGATCTTTCTAAACTTCACCTCACACTGCACACGACGGGTTATTTACGATATTTACTTTTTTCCCCACCATCAGCTGACAAAGAGTGGAAGAACTATGCTTGTCACCAACAAAATCAACATTTGGATTGAAGCACCTTAATATGGCACAAAAAATGTGAAAAAATAAAATAAAAATAAGTAATATAACTATTAATAAGTATTATGAGTAGAAAAAATATCAATGAGTCATTTAATGATTAGTTTAAATTAAATAAATATATAATTTACAGGGATTAAATTAAATTTGATTAAAGTGATTAAATATCCTTCATGAACAAAATATAAATAAATGGACAGAAATGCTTCAAAAACTGTTGAAAAGCATTTGATCTGAAATCAAAGAGGTCGTTTATTTAGATGCATAAAAGTAATTATTTCTTCAGTATGTGTTTGTTGTGTACTGATGCTGACCGATGTTTGGGGCGACGAGTGCCACAGGATTGAGGTAGGTCTGTTTCATGTTCTGGGCGAGTATGCGAGCGTACTGCTCCAACAGATCGGCCAATCCCGCCGCTCCAGTCTGACCTGAGCTTTGCCCCCTCCACAACGCAGCGCTGCCCGGCCCCAACAAAACACTACAGCCTCGCAACACATTCTGCAGGGAGAGGGAGACCAAAGCAAGATGTTAATCAACTAGTCTTGTCAAGCTCAATATAATTTGAATGTCAAATTCCCAGCTATTCATCAGTTCCCTAAGGTAATACACACCTCATTGAAATGTGCATCCTGAGTAGCTGTCAAACCGAAGCCTGACTGGAGGCTCTCAAAGGTCAGGAGGCGAGACAGCAGCCGCTCCGCTATCTGAAGGTCATTGCCATAGAGACGGGTTGTTGCCTCTGTGACATCACGAAGCTGATGGGCCAGTTTTTTCTCAATGATGGTGCTGAGTTCTGTCTCATTTCTCTCTAAAGCCTCCAGCTACACACACACACACATAGAAAAAATGGTTATGTAATACAGACAAGCAGCTCCAATACTATGTAAAAGTTATGAATCTTAGGCCTGTTTCACACATTCTGTGTCGACATGAGCTATGCGTAATGCATTTTCAATTTATGACAGTTTCGGTTCAGTTTTATGTAAAATAATGATTTCTGGGTGTTATATAAGTACAATTATTACATGAGTTATGTAATAATCTGCAACGTCCAAATCCTAAGAAACACCTCATAATTTATGGGCTCAATTATATTACACAAATATTATGGATGTTGAGTGATACTAAATTTGTTTTAATGCATTGGTCAATGTTGAATATTAATAATGTGCATGCTAATTTCGGCTATATGTACATTTTACGTAAGTGTTGCCATTACAGCATGTCCTACATATAATTTACTAAGATTGTCGTTAATCTAAAAATTAAAAAAGTCCAAATCAAATCATATATATACGTATATGTGTGTGTGTGAGTGTACATACAGTATATAAAAAGAATATATTATCTATTGGTTAATATATTACTTATTTGTTATTTATGAAATTCTAGCCCATTGAGCTCTAACAGAAAAAATAAATATGATCAGTTGAACAGAATATTAATATCTGTCCAAGCATAATATTCTACTATTCTTCTGTGTAAGAACCCAGAAAAAGTTTCTGCCAAGAATATTAAGAAATAGCCCTAATTGTAGTAAATAGATAGTAAACGTGTAGGTAGTTTCTCACAGCTGTGTTCAGCTCCACAAAAGGAGGAGAGGTGCAATTGTACAGGTCAGGGTCGAGCCATCCTCTCTCTCCATCACAGTGTCGAATCGCAGTTCCTTGGAAAAACAAAATGAACAAATGCATAAGATGGACTTCAGAAAAAGACACATAAAAGACTAAAATGTCAATCAACACAATCACACTTACCTACTGATCCTTTGGGACAAGGAACAGCAGCAGGCAGGTTGAACTTTGTTCTGGGCCACCAGATTGCTGATGTTATGGTCTTTGGGCAGCCATCATAGATTACTAAGAAAATCGGGTGAGGAAATGATTAACAAATCTGGAGGGAACATGAAAGGATTAATGGTTGGATGAATGGGTATTTACTGTACCTTCACAGCCTGTTTGTGTGACCTCAGCAAACGGATTGTCACACATGTTACACTGTCTGCCAATCACTCCAGGTCGGCACTGGCACTGGCCGCTCTCAGGGTCACATGACCTTGAGAAGGAGCCCACTGGATAGCAATCACATGGCAGGCAGACATCACTGGCCCGCTGTCGGTAATGAAACTCCTGACACACACAAAACATTCATATTAACACATGCTTTTACAACACAAACAAATAAACAAAATTCCTTCATACATTTCAAAAGCTTGATAAGATTTTGTGTGTTCGCGTTTTCCTTTGGGATGGGAGTGTAATATACAGATAATCAAAAGCCTGATGCACAGCGTAAGGGTGAGTAAAGCTTTATTATAGCACCCTAGAGTGAGGAACACATTTCTCTAATCTCTTAATTACACTTAAGTACACACACACACACAAACCAATTAACACTCTCCAGACCAGCTATACTGAATGAACAATTATAAGTGAACATGTGGGCATCCACTCCTATAAATAGTATCAAATTAAAAAAACGTGTGAATTTGAATACAACCATTTAAATACTGCACGATATTATCTGTACATACTGGCAAAATGCATACTGTATACAGAAAAGTGCAATACTACTAAGAAAAATTTGTGCAATTCATAAACTAAAATTTCTGTGCACACGCATCTGATGATTTCAATTTAAAGCTGTGGTGCTTTGGCGGGAAATTCACAAAATCTCCAATTTCTATTCCCACTAATTTCTCTTTTATTTCATATACTCTATGTAAAGATTTCATGATACAATTTTAAATAAAGTAAAGCTGGAATGTGCCTATAAAATGTAAAATGTGTCTAAAAGCTTAAACCGTTGAAATGCATTGTCGATGTCCCACAGGCTGTTTTTACTCTTCTGAAACTCTGAGAAGATCCATATTAAGTAAGGTCAGGAACATTGAGTTATCTCTGAGTAGCATAATGCTCTGCATGTTTATGAATCTGTTGGTTGCTGGAACAGTTTATCTGTGACTGCTGATCCTTATACTGAAACAGTATGTTTGTGTACTTATAAAGTAGTAAAGAGTTTAAGAGGGTTTGGGTAGCAGTTTAAATATAGGTTCAACATTGAAAATAAGTTCTTGAGCAGCAAGTCAACATATTACACATGATTTCTGAAGAATCTGGAGTAATGACTGATGAAAGTTCAGCTTTGTCATCATTGAAATGTAATACAAAAGATCCTAATCCCAAACTTTTTAACTGTATGTCCTTCTCATTTAACAGTCAGTATAACCGTATGCTTGTACCTTGCAGTGGCAGTGTCCAGTTGTCTTATTGCAGTCAGTGTCAAAGCCTTTACTGGCTTCACAGTGGCAGGGTCCACATGTTGGGCTGCCCCACCAACCACGAGGACATTGCTGCTCGACCCTACAAACACACACACAGTTAGATTTGATCAAATAACTATGTATCTAGGGCAAATCTGACATGGAGAGCAAGACAGTGTGACACACAAAGAGAGAGATGGAGCCAACAGATAAAAGAGAGCAGATGAGATTGCCGCTGTTCTGAAGGATTTGGCTGAGCGTGTGTGAGTTTGAGGTAGGGGTTGAATTAGGGTCACATGAGTCACAGTCTGTCGGTAAACTTAAGTCTACTTTCATCCGTTCAAAGCTAGCAAACCTTAAGCACACACGCATGTATGCAGCAAAGCAGAACAAACGCATCATTAACATGAACACAAACTTATTCGCTATACACATCCAGTCTTTCGATAAGCTTTGAACACCGGATTAGTGAGACAGGAAACTCTCACATACGCACACAGCCGTAAATCTGAATGCATCATAAAGTATTTGTCAATCTCTCACTGATTATCTTACTGGTACATTTTATATTAGAGATTATAGTTAGAATAAACGTAACTGGGCTACAGGACAGAAAAGGTATGTGGCGGAAATCCTTTTTTTTTTTTCTGTATTTTTGCCATTTTTCTCATCCTTTTGTGTTTTCGAAAAGCAAAAATTGTGTAAGATTGTGTAACTTTTTAACACACACACACACACACACACACATATATACATATATATATATATATATATATATATATATATTTTACCATATTCACATTTTTTGTCAGCTATAAAATGACTAAATTAAGTTGGAATTATTTTTTAAAAGGAAGAAATATTGAGGGGGAAAAAATATAAATATATACACACAAACACACACACACACACACACACACTTTTTTCCTACATTTATCTTCTTTTAACTATGTTTAGATATTGCTACTGAGCAGAAAAAATATATATTTACATAATTAAAAAAACATCTTTATTCAGCACATGTAGTAATTCAGTAGTGATGTGTGTGTGTGTGTGTGCGCGCTTGTTTATTACTGCTCATGTAATCCATGCATGCAGTGTGTATTAATGTGTACCTGTGCTGGCAGTACTGTCCATAGTGATTGTCCTCACAATCGCAAATATATCCATGTGAGGAGCTGGGCTTCCTGTGACACTTTGCTTGATTTTCACATGGGTTCAGCTGACATGCATCCATACAGCTTTTACCGTAGAATCCTGTAAATGAAAGATGCAACATGTTACAAAACAATATTTTCACAACGTTGAAGTATTAAGTTAAATTCAGTGAAGAGTATAAACACTGTAACTGCTATCACAGAGTTGGCTCAACCAATGATGTGAGTTTGGGGAGGAGCTAACCGTTTGAAAAACCAATGGCAGATGTAGGGAGTGTTCCGTTTGTATACCAGAAAGACGTTAAAATCAAGTTTTCTGTGATCTTTTAAGATGTCTGAACTCAAAAAAAGATTATCCACTGAAAAGATCACATCAAATTGGTTTCGACAGTCCGAGAGACGCGTTTCAGTGTGAATGCTTTTGCGAACCTAAAGCAAATCAATTCAGAATGAGGCAGTGCCAAATATATTGGATATGACAGCAAACCCTCAGCTTGTTACTCATTTCAGGTGGCTTAAAGGCACAGGAACAAAAAAATAATAAAAACTGAATGTTTAAACAGTCAAAAGGCGAATTAAAACACGACTAACATCATAGATGGATCTAGGGGGGAAATAATGCAATAAAATGTATAATACAAAGAAATTCATCCTAGATAATAAAGGATGAGACACACGCCCCAATTAAATACTACAACAATGAAATTCACTTGAGGGAAAAACATCACACACCACACATACATATTTATTGAATTTAAGACATAAAACACACAGGATCTGAATGAACTGAAAGTATTTCACTCTCTGCACAAAACAGCCAACAAAACAGCATAGCCTTGATCTCTCCTTCACCAGAGCCATATAGAAAGCCTCCATCTGCACGACAAGTGATCAAAAGACACAATAACCCCCTTTCTCTCTCTCTCTCTTTCTGCAGGGAGATGTTTGAACTACTGTTCAAAAGTGTGTGCAAACCCTATTAGGATGAATCAAGAAAATCAGAAATGAAATGCAGTAATATAACCACATGCTCTTCTGATGAAGCCTTCCACTGCTTTGAATGTTATAAACATCACTACATGATTACAATAAAGTCCTTAGAAAAAGCTAATTTGTTTAAGTACACATTCGACCCACAGACTGCAGTACTGAGACTTATTAAAACTGATAAATTATGTATGGGAATCTAACAAACAGAGCAAGAAGGAGAGATATTTCTGTTCTTAAATTTCGGCACTATCAACACTCTGTGTGTGTGTGTGTGTGTATGTGTGAGAGAGAGAGATGTTGTACGTGTGGGTTTACTCTTCCAGGAGGAGGTCTGAGAAATTAATTCAGAGTTTATGAGGGGAGGCTTTGATTTCTCTTTCTGCACAGCACTATTAATAACACTGTGCTGATGCAACTTTAACGGTATGATAATGAAGTGAACAAGTCTGTATCTTCATTTGGACGTGATGGGAGCTCATACTAACATGGGCACTTGTGAATGTATATCATGTACTCTGTGTGGGTGAACTGTAAGGCTGTTAACAGAAACCACTGACGTGCTCTATGTATTATTAATACACATATAAACTGTACAGACGTCTGACACCACACTGAAAACTAAGTAGAATTTTAGTATACTGAATGTTTCAGAACAAAAAAATAATTTCGGTGATTAATTAGTGATTGATCTTTTGAGCTTACGGTTAGATGTTTTTCTTTCACTAAAGCAGAAGCTGCTCTTTGGATCTTTCTCAAATTATGCCGGAGAACATGAGCATTCATTTTATACAAACTTGTAGAGTTCATGCAGCTCAAGCACTCCTGTCATTAAAGCTAAAGCAACTAATTATTATTTTTTTTTTTTAAATCTTATGCTGATAATACAAGTTGCATCAAATAAGAGACACTGTGTGTTTGCAAAAGATTTTGATGCTGTACATTTTGCATCCTTTACATCTTACCTGGTTCACAAAGACAGGCGTGTCGATCCCATTCATCAGTGCACTGGCTGTGGGCGGGACAAGGGGAGGAGTTACACGGGTTGCCAACATTACAGCCAGTCTCCACCTTGATGGCTCTGGAAGGGCGGGGCAACGCAGGGGAATCAGGACGCACTCCCAGACGCACCCCCTGAGGATACATACAGCACACAGGCATAAGTATGCATCCAATTAATGACACATGCATCCTAAATAATGGCACTATTCTAAAATTAAAGAAGAAAATACATGTTAAAAAACTGTATTTTGATCGAATAAATTTAATTAAAAGCATCACAGAACATTATTTTGACAAAGAAAATTAATAATAATAAAATGAATGTCTTTTTGTTATAATAAATTAAATCTCAATTCTAATAATCACTATAAATGGGAATTTAGTTAGTAAAGGCTTTACTGACTGCACATTTAAATGAACTTTTATATTATGTCTGTTCTCTAAGTTCTCATTAATTATTCAACTAATTGTCTGCTTGTTAAAAACTAATGACACCATTAGGAATTCAAAACTACCAATAATTCATACATTACGGAAGGCTGCTGTAGCAGAAGGGCATGAGCACAGTCGAGATTATACTGTATCAGGTTATTATAAAGGAGGACACAAAAAATTACTGAAAGTTACAAAGACGCACCTGAATGCAGCCACGTATCCCATTTTGCACCTCTCCCGACCCTAAAACTCCACCAACGTGTAGATGCTTCACCTTTACACCATTAATCTCATTCCCGACAATGACTGTTCCCTGTGACAGAGAGAGATTTGAAGATAGGCAGAGAAAGAGATGTGAGAGAGGTTTTATTAGTTGATTTAAGTTATACTGCATGTAAGTCAGCTTTTAATCACTAAACCCAGTGATCTGTGTCTGATTTGTAGTTTAATCCAGAAAGATTAGGATCTGATATTCCAATATTCCAGATTATGGATTACAACACAGGATTATAACAGTCAGTCAGCGACATAATAGGGGTTAGAGGACCACTTTTGTGTCGTGTATGTGTTTGTGTGTACCTGATACAGTCCAAAGTCCAGTCGCACTGTAGCGATATATCGAGTCTCTCTGCCACTCCTGACATCACGGAGTTCGAGCTGTAGGTCATGCCAGCGTCCATCGCACACCTGAACCTGATCCAGTCTCAACCTGACCGGCCGAGTCGAACCCCGAGCCACAGAAAACACCAGCTGACATGAAACCACCTGGAACCAGAAACATACACACCAGGGTTTTTAATAATTAACCATTTCTCAAAATCAAATGAATGTTTGCATAGTATATGAAAGCTATGCTTAATCTTCTAAGCATTTGGGGGAAAAACTAAGTTTAGAATTTATGGAGATTTCAATCCTTTGATTCTACTTGCATTTAATGAAAATTTCTGTCATTGCTTTATTTAAACGAAAATGAAATAGTTAAACAAAATATTAATGAATTTGGAAACTACAACTGAATAAACTGTTTTTAAACAACTTTTTTGAACAACTTCTGCCAATTAGATCATGTTAAAAGTCATTCTTAACATTTTTGTTTTATTGTAAATAAAATGTAATGAAATTTAAACATTATGTAAATGGTAACCGGTAGTTGACATTTGAATGTGTTCTATAGTGTGACGTAAAAACGTAAAAAAGATCAACCTCTCTCATGCTATTTGTATCTACATTTTTCTCATGTTATTTGTGAGTTAGGTTTTATCAATTTTTATTTGTCAACTACCCAAACGTACATTTAAAAATCATCAAAAATAATTTATCCTTGCTAGCCAAATATTTCAACTTATTAGCTCCAAAAAAAATAAATAAATACATCAATCTATGAAAGAAAGACAAGTAGTGTGTTTTACCTGAAAAATCAAGTTGGTGTACTGTCCAGCTTGAGCTTGCAAGAGAACCCCTTCTTTTGATCTGGTGCGGAACACCAGTCCCATGTACCAGGGTGTAGTGATGGTGACTTCATTCTTCAGGTCCCACCACAGCGCACTGCTTCCAAGGAAACGATGGGGGTGGGACATCACTGTAAAAGAATCATTCCAACAATACCATCATCATTGATGTCATCGTGACATTAACATTTGGTAATAGTTCCTGTTTGATATTAACATTCTGATTTAATATTCACCTAAAGATCAACAGAGAAATATTTTCTGTATTAATGAGTTTGTATTTTTATGTGGGTCTCACCTAAGCTGCAGTCCTTTCCTCCAAATCCAACCGGACAGTCACAGGAGAACGTCTCCCAGCTCACCCGACATGTGCCACCATTCTGGCACGGGTTTGATTTACAGAAAGGCAGTTTGGCACTGCAACCTAATACAGACACAGAGTATTACCTCACAACTGCTGCAGCCAATCACAGAAACATCACAATCCCCATAATATATTACCACAGTTACTTTATCCAAATGCATCTATATTTATGTGTAAATATGTATAAAATTTAGTTTTTACATATATATAACCGGGGTATTGCACTGTATGGGTATATGTACATATACATATGGCTGTTTCTTTTTTATTCACATTTTTTTCCTTTTACACTTATAATCCTTTGTCTTGTATAATTATCCTCTGTTAGTACTTATTTTTTATCTCTTATTTGAATGTTTTAGTACAGTTGGGCAGTACTTTCAGCCAGAAACAACATTTCACTGTATGTTGTACCAGCTATAACTACAAATAAGAGAATATAAATAAATAAAGAATAAATAAAGAATATTGAATAACAGCCAATCACAGGCCAGGAATAACAACAAACGCTTACTGTATATTAGTATACAGTACATTGCCATTCAAAAGTTGAGGGTTGAAACATTTTTAAAAAACTCTTATGCTCTCTTAAAGTCTTTTATGCTCACCATTAATTAAATTAAATATAAAAAAGTGCTATTTTAAGCACTTAATTTAAAATATAAATATTTCTTCTTATTATAAATGTTTAAAACAGTTGTTCAGCTTAATACTTAATACTTTATTCTTAATACTTAGTTTACTGAGTAAACTGGGATTCTTGGATTAATTGAAAAGTATAATTATTTTTTATGATATCATTTATGATTTTTCATTAATTTCTTTCAAACTTCCAAACTTTTGAATGGTAGTGTACTTTAAAACCATCACAAATACAGGATGTCACTATCATATATGGGCGACACACACCAGGTAAAGTGCCATTATTAGCGATGAATCCTGCCATGTCCACTGGTCTGTTATCAATATGCAGGTCTTTCATGCAGCCAATAAATTCTCTTGTAGTGAACGGAAAGTTTTCCGGGAGATTAGGAACTCCACCCAGAAACAAAGGGCCTGTCAGATCCAGAGACCTGTGAGAAAATAAATACAGAAGGAATAAATGAGAAAGTCGCTAAATAAGCGAAAGCAACATTTTTTGTATTATGTACGTGAACATATAAAACTAGGTTGTGAATGCTTACTTTTTGCTGCTCGTCTGTCTTCCCTGTGCGGCACAGCTGTAGTTGCTGAGCTGAATGCCAAACCTCAGAGAAACAGCCGTATCACAGTCATCTACACTCAAGACCGCAACCTTCTCATCGGACGGACCTTGAACGTCACCGCTCACACTTCGCTTTGGCTAGATACGAGCACAAATGAATCTTTATAAGTACACAAGTGAAAAGCACACAACTATATTTTAAATACATGAAAATGACTGTTACCAAAGCGCTTCTTTAGAGAACTTGCTCACCTTGTTGTAGTAATGGATGTGAACGGTGTGCCAGTTGCCGTCACTCACTCCGCCAGGCAGGTATGGACTCACCTGAGTAGATGACTCACCTGTACAAAGGTCACACAAAGGTCAGAAGTTGGTATTACAGAGACAAAACATAGATTAAATGATCAGAATTACACATTGTAAAATCGTAAATCTATGCAGGATTTATAAAGAGATAAATGTATCCAACTTTTTCTTTTTTTTTTTTTACCTGTAGAGTATTTAAGAACCATTTGTCCATCCAGTATCTCCAAAGCGAGGAAGTCGTGCTTCTCATTAAACCGACCATTGTAGAAGAGCAAACCATTACTTTCCAATGTGGCAAACCTACAAAACACATTTAATTCTCATTAAAGATCTGGAATGACTAAGTGCAGGTCCATTTAGAGTTAGAGTATAATGTGATGTCCGCAAACTGAGAAGAAGAGTACACTCAGCATAAAATGATCTCTAAAGTAATTCTACTCGATTTCCTGTCAACCTGGGAAGTTTTCATGGCAAGAGTTCAGCAAACATTATCTATTAAAACTTTCAAAGTCAAAAACTTATGCACACTTAGAGTAATATTGGCGGTTTGTTATATGTGCACTCCACATTTCTGTAGAGTAAGTTATTATTATTATTCATCAAATTATGAACTTCCCACATTTCAGCAGCAAAGCACCCTTTTAAGATGTACATAAGATGAAAGCCAGAATAACAATCTTTCTTTTTACAACATAAATTTATATCTGGCGTGGCTCTGGATATCCTCTCTGGAGACTCACTTTAAAACATCTTTTAGTTTGGTCCAGACAAAACACTGACAAAAGGCCTGAGCTGTGAGAGAGATGGAACTTGTTTGAGCTTCACTGAGCAAAGACTTTTAGATTTTAAAGAGTTTTTTATAGGACATGGTCAGTCTGTAAATTGCATACTGTAGCACAATGGTTATCTTTCGGTGCAGAGAGGCAAGACTTTAAAAGAGAGAAAGAGAAGGATTTAATATTCTGGCGGGTCTAGGGAGTTAGTGCCCTTTCTGGATGTGTTGATATTTGACCATGTTAATAAATAAAATAGCTCTGTTTTAGTCACCCTAGAGATTACAACAAGCAACCGTTATATTACCTCTGTGCCACAGCAGCCAAACCCTGACCAATCGCATCAAACACATGACCAGAAAATAGCACTCACAAGGGGAAGTGGAAAAAAGTAAAACAGGATGAAAGAAGAGAAAGAGAGTGCTGAAGTGCTTTTCTTATGGAAGAGCATGAAAAGAAGAGGGGAGAATATAAGAAACAGATGACAGAAAAAAATCTGATTAATGATATTTACACATTATGAAGTATTTAAAAGTGTGAGTAAAAATGGGAAATATTTTAGAATATTACATATTGCCTGAGAAAGAAAAAAAATCATCAAATCATAAATCTAGTACTAAATGGTCTTCTGTGTCAAAATTCTGGCCTTGGCATGACTCAAGAATAAAAGGTGTGTACTCACGAGAGAGAGATGGAGAGGTGGAATCGTTGACGGAGCCCCCTAAACATCATGAATGATTTTGGCGGGAAGGATCTGGTGGTGACAGAGCAATACGGCTTCTCGTAACCTCCCGCAGGACACTCACACCTGAATCCCCCTCCGGAGAGCTCACGACATGTACCGCCGTTACGACAAACGCCTGCCACACACCGGCCACCTCGCTGGTCCAACTCACACCGCTCGCCTGAAACAAACACCACATTTAATATCCATCAAATAAACACACACATGAAAAAACAAATACACATGTATACATTAATACCTGCGGACCCGCCGGCGGGTCCAAAGTTACATTCAAATTGTGGCTTACATTTTTAACCCTTTGCATGCACCAATAACCCCATAAGTGGTACCATTTGAAAGCTTAGAATCTCTATTTTATGCAGATGTGAATCACTTTGTATATTTATTTTACTGTAACAAAGTTATTTACACGTAAAGTACACTATGTTAAGTTCAGTTGAACTCCATTGTATTATTTAAAGGTGACATCTAGTATAATACATTTATGAAAATAATTAATGGATTCTTGGATTTGGCCAGAAATTGAAACGCTTTGACTGAATCTAAAATGTCATGTTTTTATGATTCTTTCATAAACAATTTCCTATTTCAATTAGATTTTAAATGATTTATGATTTACATTTAAATGAGTTAAGCTGTTAAAGTCAGCATGTAATTGAAATGATAATAATTAATAAAAAATAAATAATTTAGTTTGCACATACAGCTTTTTCATAATGCGAGCTTACACTTAAATATTATTTTATTAAGACCAAAATCAAGTGATTTTACAGATTTAGAAATACAAGTTACTAAATGTGACAACAAAACCAGCAACAAACATTTACATAAAACTGGAAATTCCAAAAAGCAAACCTAATAATTATTCATGCTCTAGTGCATGCTGGGAATAGGGAGTGATGGGGACCAAACCACATAGCGAGTTCTATTTTAACTCGATACAAGAATCATTTCACACAGCTTTATGCAAAAGAGCTTAACATTAACGTAACATGTATTTTAATCAGTCACATTTGGATAAAAATCCTATAAATTGTACCATTGCTGTATTTGTAAGGGTCTAGCATATGCACACACATATTTTGTTAGTGAAAAGCTCTCTAAAAACCTGTAGACGGGAAAATCCCAGTGGACCAATAACAGACACACAAACACACACACACTAAAGCAGCTTGTTGTTTGGGTTTTGAAACATCAGCAGATCCTGCCCTTAGGCTTTATGATGCCGAGCCAAATGTGAGCCAGATTCTGGCACTGTGATGTTCCAGCATTGTGTTGGTGAGCCTCTGGCAACGGTTAAATAAAGCACATTAATGTGAATGCGTGTACAAACCTCTGGCACAGACACACATGGAGATATCTCCGTTGTAAAAATACTGTCTTTAAAAGCACTTCAAACTTTGACCCACCACCAAAGAAATACATACACACACACACACCACATACAACCAAAATGCCTTAGGACACACACATATGGACAGACACACACCTACAGGCAAAGAATCCATTAATGTTTACATGACAGTAACCAGCTACACACACACACACACAAACTAAAACCCTCAAGACACATGGACTCATGGATTTAGAGAAGCTCAGTCCAGCCTTTATCCTACTGGCTATTTAGACTAAGAGTTATTTGCATATCCAGCGAGAGTTATTAGCATATTCATTATAGCTTACAAACATTTCACCTGCAAAGGGAGAAGGATTTTAGCAGGCATTCCTCTTGACAGCACCAGAATGAATATTCAGTCATATAAAATAAGTTCCTGTGCCCAGAATAAAAATATACATAAGCAGGTCACATGCCTCTGAATACCAAGTGAACCAAATTTGTTCTTACTAAAATCATAAATTAAATGGGACTTTCTTCACATGAAGAACTTTCTTCTTAAGGAATAAATAATCATTTCTTTGATAAATTAATTTACTAAAGGATTCTAAGGAGGCACGTGCCCAACATCCAATTGGGCTGATACAGATATTACTGCATTATAACTTAAGTCAAATTCCCAAATTAAACCTACAATCTATGGATTCAGTTAAATTTTATGTACAGTAGTTAAAAATAGTTACATTTAACTACACCCATTAGATTGTAGATCTACCGTAAATAAACCAAAACAATCCAGATTACCAAAATAGCAACTAAATGACATATAAACTTAAATCAAAATCTGCTGTCTAAATAAACACTGCTAACATTCCATAGCAACTAAATAGTCTCTTGACAAACTCAGTAGTAGACTGTTTAGTAGTATCTCATTTTTGCAAGATGCATCATTTGAATTTAATTAAATGGCTTTTATGATGTTGTATTATTTAGCATGCAACCCTGGTTTCAAAGTGTATGCCCCTGGCCCTTGTTAAACATTACGAACTGTCTGACATGAACACAAGCAATTCTGAGAAAACATTTCACACCGAGTGCTCCTGCTCTCAGTGCACTTACTGACACACATTCAGAGACATACTGCAATTTCTTTAAACTCCTCAACCAGAACTGCCTTAAACACACACACAAACATCACGAACATCACGAACATAAACATAGCATGCTGAAACTCAAAAAATACAAACAGCCTCTCTGTGTTCAACGAGGTATAAAAGTTTTCATCTTAAAGTTCAAAAATATACGAGAATAATAAAACTGCCGTCACGTATCAAAACAAAATACAAGTTGTAGCACACAGAGCTCAGTTATCTCTACATGGACGAAAGACAAGCTTTTAGGCACACACATGCTCTCAAATGCACACACTTAAACAAATCTCCATTGATTCTCAGGTGACTCCAGCAGGGAACAGCTTTAAAACCCTCTCTGCTAATATCTCTCCATCTTTAGTCTCTCTATCTTCAGTCTCTAGATACTTTTGTCCTTTTATATTTGCATCAGGTGCTCACTCTCTTTCTCTTTTCCAGCTGTTCACTTCCTGACTTACTATTAAGAGCACTTTTCCCTCTTTCTTCCCTTCTTTTTCTATTTCCCTCTCCTCCCCGGTACCTATCCACTCCATCCCCTCAGAATATTTGGTAATGTATTCTCTCCCCTTCGTTCAAATGATGTTTAATTCATCAAAGCTATTCTTCTCCTCTTGGGCTAAACCACCCTTCTCTACCCAACCCCCACCACACGCATGGTACGGCCCTCGGGGGATCCTGCATCTGCCCCTGCTTTCATCCTTCCGTTGGATTTCTTTTGCTCTCTTTCACTTTCTCTCATACTGCAGCGTTTGTATCGCAAATAGTTGCTCATTTAACTTCAGACTGACTTTAGTGCTGAGAGTTTAGGTCTGTTAAACTCTCATGGCCAGATATATAAAATGAAAAACAAACTGGTTAGCGCTTGTGCTGCACCACCAGTAGCCACCGTCTAGTATCAGCATCAGATGGTGCGCCCACAGATCGCTCACAGCTCCTGCTTATTGCACAGAAAACTGGCATTGTCTGATTGGCAGGATTCTGCATAATTTTCAAGTGCTTTTTTGAAAGTACTAGAACTAGATTTGGAGACACCGAAGATGCTTATAGCCAGAGCTGGGTTAAAATATAGATATTTCCCATTACTTGTGATATTCCTTTGAAAAATCTCTTAGGTCTTGAAATCCCAAAATGTATTGCTCACAGCAAGACTATTTATTTTTTAACAAATCTGTTTTTAGATAAGTTTATTTTACCCATACTTGCAGTCCATAATTTAGATATCAAGAAATAAAAAATGACTACTTTAAACATGAAAATAAATGTAATGTTTTAATATGTAGATAAAAAATATATTAATAAATATGTTTAAATTGAAACATTTGCTTTTCTTTGTCCATATACTGTTGGCTTTTCTTTGTTGTTTTGTCAAATGCTTTTCTGTATAAATTTGCAAATCAAGTAAAATTAAAAAAAGCCATTTGGCAGTTCAGTCATGGGGACAGTATTTGACTTTTTTATAATTTGATGCATCATAAAAAAAATGGTTTTAAATGTAATTTAAAGTTTATATCCACAGTTGGTATCCACCAAGAAGTGTTGGTTTATGGATTTTTTTAATTGACAGTTTTGACAAAATTGACTAAAATTATTACATAAATTTACATTTTTGTAATGTGCCAAGCAAGAAGGATCCTTAAATAATTAATCATGTATAGCATTAGCTAAGAGATAAAAAAAAAAAAAAACAGAAAAAGAGAGACATTAAAAAGGAATCAGAAATTAATTCAATTAAGATTTTTTTTAATGAAATAGACAGTTTGTGAATTAAAATCTAACTGAATTGGAAATTTGTATTTAGAATCAACTCCTAGCACCAAATCTTCAAAAGACATTCTGTGATTTTCTGTCTAACCACAGAAGAAACATCAAATGCCAGGAGTTGTTGGGTTTGTTGGGTCAGAGCGTCAACCTGTCTGTTGCCTTGTGCTGGGCAGCATGAACACGACAGTTTTTATGTTCATCATTCTACTGTACATCCAACAGCCAACTCTTGTACGTTTGTTTTGGCAGTGTGAACCAGCCATAAGTGGGCGATTCTTGGCCAGAATAAACTGTAAAGTGCACCAGACGTTCTTTTGCAAGTCCTATTAATACTTCATCATCTAGAAAGACAAAAAAACACATCTCTTCCTGAAATACACAAGCACACTCTCACCTGTGTAATCCTCTCGGCAGATGCAGGTGTAGCCTCCCTCTCGGCGAGCGCACACTCCTCCATTCATGCAGGGGTTTGAGTAACACAGGTTAATTTCAATCTCGCAGTAATCTCCCGTAAATCCGGCGGGGCACCTGCAGCGCAGCCCTGTGATGGGATGGATGGGCCGGAACAGCGTGGATGGGGAGGCGATAAAGGGAGCGGAGCTGTTGAAGCGGAGAACGCTGATGCACTTCATGTAGTTCTGACAAGGCTCACGTAAACACACGTTATCATCAAATGGGAGAACCTGCCGGAATACAAAATACAGTGTCAGAGAAGTGTAAGTGTGTCTCTCTGTATGTTCTCTCATCATTTTTTGACAATATATCAAACAATCAATATTTTCATTTTAAAGTTAGTTATTATATTTATAACTGTATCTAATGATTTTTATGGAGCAACTGAGTGTGCATATGTTTTACCTCCATATGTGCAAGGGCGTTGAGTCTAGGTCTGCTGAGGTACAGCTGCTCCTCCAGAGCCTCCGATGGGAAAAACTGCCCTCCTGGCAAGGCAGCGGAGAAACTAACGTTGAGCACCTTTCCTGCATCTGCATCCGGCTGCACGTTGAACACAAACACATCATCAGGAGAGACGGAAAGCACTGCTGACACCCCTTCCAGGAAGTGAGTGAGCAGCGGGGACAGGAAGTGCTCCTGGGACATGTTCTGGAGTCGCACAGTGATGCTGCTGCTGAGCATCTCCTCCGTAATGATGAGAACCCGCAACACACACTGAGCGCTGACGCTGTGAATGCCATCTGAAAAACAGACAGAGACAAAGGAAAATGAAGCGAGTTGGAGTGAAATAATAAACTTGAGAACTACAAGCCCTGTATCACAGTTAAATCACTTTAGTTTAGAAGTTAAGTGATAAGAAGATGTCTGACAGTTCAGTCACAACATCACTTCGGCTGCTGTCACATAGTCTTGTTTTACTCTGTTGCAATCTGAAACGCTTTAACAGTAGATGTGAGAGTTGTACTCCTCCAGAGTCAGGTTGGTGTCAGTGCCGCCTGTGATATCATCTTCAGCTCACTGACTGTGAAATTAGCAACATGCTGCGGAGTGAATCATGTGTGTCCATCACATGCACACATACTTCACGCTTATACACACAAATGCACACAGCACATATATACAAACAGAAAGTTTAAAGCTGAAAAGAGAGTGTGCTGGAAAGACAGAGAGATAAAGACAAGCGTGATTTCACCAAGTACAAGATGTTCCTGGATCGACATCGATCCAATCAACCGATCAGATTTGAGGGATAATTTTTCAGAGAATATGTTTTGGGCTTATGACCAGGGTAAGGTGCTTCTACATCCTTGTTAATCAGCTATTATTTCCCAATTGGTTTTAGGCAAAAATTTTTCTGTAGGGTTAGGTTTAGGGGTAGGGATTGGGATAAGTCTTTATGTTTGGACTGTAATGTTGATCCAGGATCAACAAAAAATGTTGACCCATGATCGTGTCTTACTTTGCAAAAATCATGTCGACCGAGGGGATAAAGATTCAAGGGTTTCTGTGATTTAACAGATTTTGAGTAAGCAAACCTAAAATCATGCTCAGGTTACATTTCAGCCAAGATCAATATGCATTAGGTTTTGTAGACAATTAAGTAGATTTGCAGAACTTTTGCTTTGTGTGCATTTATTCTAAATGGTGATTTTCAAGCTGCATACTAATGTAGAAAGATACATTTACTGTTACTGTTGCACAATAATATTTCCCAGGGAACATCTAGTCATTTTGATAGAAATCCACGTGATTGATAAATTTGACAAAAAGAAAAAAAAGAAAAACATTATCTAGCACAGATTCAACATTAAAAATTATTTTCATTTAAATTTGCCACATTGGTCAATTTAAAGAATGGTACACCGAGTGGTTGAACTAGGTATTGCAATTCAAATATAAAATATTGGCGATGGGTTTTTTCCACCGGGCCTCTTCTACTCAGACTTGACGCACACGCAGGTTGCCAAATTGAAGACAGCAACTAGAACGAGCACGATGACGATGGAATGTGCTGTGTTTATGCATATCAGTCAACCCGGATGGCGAAACACTACTGATTTCATGATTGGGAGATAGATGGAGGGTGGGGCTTCAGACCAAAACAAGTTAAAGGGTGCAACTGCGCTTTTTAAACAAGAATATCCAGGCTGTACTACTGCTGTCAGCGATACGAGTACTTGAAATTAACATGATTTCTTAATGCCTGTTGAACATAACAGAGACATTTTATGATTATTACAATA
>JAUCMT010000154.1:11075280-11096623 GCA_032357475.1 Enteromius thamalakanensis | reverse complement strand
AGTACAAGTACAAAGTAGCCAAAAAAATACTTAAGTACTGTAACGAAGTCCATTTACTCAAGTACTTTACACCACTGGTGAGGGGTGAGGCTGCTGGAGGCTGGTAAGGAGGAGTCAGGGATGGGAAAGAATAAAAGCACAGAAGATAAAATGAATGGGGGAGGGGGGAGACGTTAGATCATAATGTCATCCCCTTAAAAGTCACACCTTTCATGCTGATAAGCATTTCTTATAAAATATACCTTCCATCCCCCATTTCTGTCTCTCACACACACACACACACAGAAACAAGACATTATTCGGACCTCAACTACACCTGCCATTTTAATCCATTTACTGTAAAAAATGATTGCAACAATGATTCAGGTATTCATCAGCATTTGTGTATTTTATAACTTATAACCATATATTTCATATGTATTCTGTATATAAACTATCCCAAAAATCTCCTTTAATAAAAGTGGTCAAATAGAAAACCATATGAATTTCATCTAAAGCCTGTCTATAAAACAAGGACATTGCTCAAATATTGAAAATTATACATAGACGAGTCTTACATACAAATACAAAACACCAGGGTAAGACACATAACACTAAAATAATGTGTTAATTAAATAATATCCAATTTAACACAAAATACTTAAATGTAGGAAACAAAATTATTTGAATAAAATAGAATTATAGTGTCATACAGGGTTTTCTGCATGTTCTTTTTTTGTTTTATTGTAAATTATAAGGTAATTGATTTTATATATTGACATATTACTATCAGTAAAATTACACATAAAGTGATGTAAAATGATTATACAGTTTGCAAAGTAACAGTCAATCAATCATTCAGGAGGCCCGGGTAACAATAATGGTCTTAATTAATTCACAAATTGGTGTAATGCAGTTCTTTAGTGTATTTCGCTAACTAAATGTTGGTTGCAACATTTATGGCTCACTGGAGGATAAATAGTTAGTAATTAAATAAAAAAAGCTCATTTTGGTCCATAGATAAAGTTTAAACTGAGAAGGACAGAATTTTTCCTTTAAGTGTCCTTTAAATAACCCATAGTCCTGATTGGCTCACCACAACAAACACTGTCCATGTGTACCGCTTGTAAATCACGCTTAATATTTAAACGGTTTTTTCACAGTACTGAAGTGCTTGACTTAAGTTGTGCTGTAATAACTAGAGAAATAAAGTCAAACACAACGTGTGAGCATCTACAAGAGGACGACAGCCGCGGCTTGAAGTTTTTAATGTCACTGGATGTCTTGGTGTCTAAGGAGATTATATCCTACTTTGATGAAATACCACCCTGTGCAAGAGAGAAAGAGAGAGAGAGAGAGTGTAATGGAAAGAGCGAAAGGCCTTAGAGAAGGAAGGGTAGAGGCAGGGAAGCAGGAGTGTTTATATAGATGCCAGAAAGATGAAGGCAATATCAAGCAGACAAGAGATCCGAGAAAGTGTGTTTGTGGGAAAGACTGAGATGAGGAAAAGACGGATAGAAAGAAGGGGTGGTAGGAAAAGGGAGGTACAGAAGAAATGGGGGAAGGGTGCGAGGAGGCAGCTGGTTTGATTACAGGATTACAAGGCAGTGGCTCCCTATTGACCTCCCAAAACAGCCCTTGCTTCTCTTTAACACTTTACCAAGAAGCCATTAGACTAAAAAACACAATGGAAGCAAATCAGCAATTTCTTGCATATTATTTTCTGTCATATTGCAATAATCACAGAGGTCTAACAATTAATAGCAATTACAGCAAAATGAAAAGTAAATTATCTTAATTACTGTAAACAGCTGCAACTTGTGCAGAGGCAACACACTATGGTTACTCAACATCTAAATAAAACAAAACATTGATTTAAATTATTAATGTAGCTTACAGCAGAAAATATATATTAGTCATGCTGATTAAATCAACACATTCAGGCTCCCAAAGAAGATAAGTCAAATCACCAGTGTGTGTGCGTGTGTGTTTCTTTGCTGTTTGTTTAATATCTGTGTCTATGATGTCTGACATTAGCAATCAGTGGAAGGAGTTGAAAATGAAAAATTAGAATATATTTACAGAAAATATTTACAGCATTGCGAACGATTTCTGTTTGGAGCACAGCTATTTTTAACATAATAAATCATATCATTGTTTCTTGAACACCAAATCAGCATATTCAAATGATTTGTGAAGGATGTGACGAGAATAATGGCTGCTAAAAAATCTAATTTGCATAACAGGAATAAATTTGCAATCTGAACATCAGAAAACTATTATTTTAAACTCAGATCATATTTCAGGATACTACTGGTTCTCTATTTAACCTATTGTTATTATTTTATAATGCCGTTGACAAATTGTTTGTGCTTTGGGCATAAATATATCAAAAATGATTAAATATATATTAATATATATATATATTTTTAAATATATTATTTTCTTTTACATTTATATTTGAAGTACTTAACCACATTTCATTGTTTTACCGAAAAACAAGATAAAAATATTACTTATGAAGATGATTTTTAAGCGCAGGCATAAATACAAATAGAACCATTGCATATAGTCTTTTATTAACAAGCATGTTAAGAGCTGTATGGTACATTTCAAAGAGGGCAATTTTCTATTTCTTTCATCTGAAATAATTTTCCTTTCAGACATTCAAAGCCACGACCTGAACTCAGCGAGTTTTCCTCTTTCTATTCCTACTGTTCAATCAATTGCCTGTCATTCACCACCCTCCATTCTCTTTTCCACTTGAGTGTTTTGCTATCTTCTCTTTCTCAATCGGTTCTCTACTCTATACATTTCCTAAGCCTATCCTTTTTTCCATAGTATCTCTTTCTATTCCTCTCTCAGACCCTTTTTAATCTTTTATAATCCAGCTCACTTACCCACTCTAAAACTTTATTTTAGGCTTGTTTTGCAGAGGGGATTGTTAGAGAAAATAACACTGTGTGTCTGAAGCAGTTCTTGCCAGGGTCGCAGGAAAACATGTCAATTCCCTTTACCGGCTCACAAAAACATGAAATAAACAAATAGATCAAGTAGAGGTCCCTACAGCATAGGTTTTTCTACCCGACACAACAGATCTGATACATGCACATGCTCACAAATTCCCCAACAGCAGTACACACATTTGGTACGCTTGTAAACATTGAAATTACAAATCTGGCATGACCAAAACACACCCCCAAGTCTCAAGGGCCTCTGTTTGTGTGTTTCTGCACACAGAATGCTTAGATGCATTTGCCCTTCATAGCTGAAATTAGTCACCTGGAAATATATTTTTACCCCCATCAGCCAAGAGGCACTCAACTACAGACGTTAACACACACACACACAAACAAATGCATATAAACACACAAACTTAATATATGCTCAAATAAATCCAGATGTAGGAATAAACATTGTAGTTGCCCGCATGAACGAATATTAAACCCAAACACACACACAAAATCTTGGGACTGGTTTGACAGCTGATTACTGTGCTCCGTTTGTTTCCAAAGCCAGGCTCCCCCTAAGGACGTCCTATTACACTCAAAGTAAAGTAGAACAGAGAGAGAGAGAACGCAAAAGAAAGCATGCGAGAATTGAGGGCTGTCGTAATCCTCTATAAATCTACATTTACAAGTAAAGTTTCATTCTGGTATACATGCATTGTTTTTGAGACCAATACGATTTGACTACACCTAAAATGAGTGTTTGTACATCACATTATAGAGGGAATAGCAAAATGAACTAATCAAATAAATAAGCACATCTGCCTTTCTTTGAGTATAACAAGATAAAAGCAATACTGAGATCCAAACTATGCCATCACATCGTACAGACAGTGCTCATTAGAAAACTGTAACTGCTGTTTCTGCGGGTGAAGCAGAATACAAAGGAATTATTTAATAGGAAATGCCTTCAACTTAACCTTCCATTTCCCTCGAAGGTTGAAACTTGATGTTTAAATTGTACAGTGTAGAAGAAAGCCGCTCAGCTTATTTAGAAGCATATATTTCAATGATTTAACCCAACAGAAAAATATGTTTTGTCAGAAAAAATATAGAGAGAAATAGATAGACAGAAAAGCAAGGAGGCAAAATGAATGAGAAATGAAGAGTAAAAGAGGGATGGAAACGGAAGTGTGCTTTCCTCAGAGGAGAGAGAGAGAGAGAATTTTACCAGAGGGTAACTGAGCTGTCTAACACCGCAGTCTTACAAACTCCCCAACCTATTTGCCTTGCACACACATACACACACAAACTGCCAGATAAGGTGAAAAACATAGAACAAAATCAGCAATATTGCTCAAGTCAAGCAGGATTACTTTCTAAGTGATAAATAAACCCAAAGCAGCCACAAACCCACACATCATGTTAAATTTACCATTTAAGTCATCTTGTCTGTAAATAACAAATCACCATTTATAACCTTTCAAAAGCCACAATTATCTACACTTCCCAGCAATGCAATCAACAACATCAGCCGTTGTGGCCAAGCAATGCTCTCCTCAGCACTTACACTCTCTCAAGTTACCACTGAGACTCCAGTTACAGTACCTGCTAATGCCAGTAGAAATCCTTCCAGCATAAAGTAATTTACATCGATTGCTAAATGTCTTTACAGAGAAAAATGCAAGTCAAGGGTCAGCTTTCTCTGAAGATATCTTCTATTCTTTCTATTTTGTCCTCTAACAGGCACTCTCTACATTGACACATTGCCTACAGCAATATTTCATAATAGAGCACTGCAAAAAAAAAAAAAAAAAAGAGTTAGCAAAACCAATTTGACCTGATTTGATTCCATCCTTATGACCTTAATAGCCCTTGCCTCATTTCCCCATTTCTTCCTCCCTTTCTCCCTCCCCCTCATAGCTTTACCTCCCCCTCTTGGTCTTACCAGTGACGGTGACAAGCATCGGAGCCACCAGTGGTCGGTTGTTGTCCAGTTTCCGGCTGAGGCGGATCTCCCCGCTCGTGTGGTTCAACAGAAGCAGGTGTAGTTCGTTCCCACGGTCTATAGTGTAATAGAGACGATCGGAAACATCTGGGTCATGGGCTGGAACTCGTCCAATAACCCCACTTGGGAAGGTGTTGGACCGATTAGATACAAAGTTGTTAAAGATGATTTGAAAGTCTTGCATTTGGGGCCCATTATCATTCTGGTCAACCAGTCGTATGCGCACCGTGGCACGACTGACTAGTGGAGCTGATGTGGCCTGGACAACAATTACATACTCGTTTCGTGTTTCGTAGTCAAGGTCAATTAAAGAAGTGAGTTCTCCTGAAAAAATGTCCATTTGGAAGATTTCTGGAATATTTCCTTCCACAATCTGATACATAATCTGTGCGTTTGGGCCCTCATCTGGATCAGTCGCTGTAATTTGAGCTACGACGGATCCGACAGCACTATTCTCCTTCACTAGGACCTCAAAATCATCAGCTGGAAACACTGGAGCATTGTCATTGACATCCATGACACTTACTTGAATGTGTACAGGTGTACGCTGAGGGGGAACACCGCGATCCACGGCATATGCAGTCAGCTCATAATAGGGAACACTTTCACGGTCAAGTCTCCTGACGGTTCGGACTATTCCTGAGGTTGGCTCTATGGTGAAATCACCATCACCGTCCTCTCCATTCTGAAACGTATACTGGACACGGCCATTAGCATGAGCATCACGGTCAGTAGCGGAGATCTGTAGCACACTAGTGAAAGGTGGAGCATCCTCACTGACTCCACCCTGATACCTGGGGCTCAGGAACTGAGGTGCGTTGTCATTTACATCATTAACATTGACCTCCACGTAAGTGGTGTCAGATTTCTGAGGGATTCCATTGTCACGTGCAGTGATGGCAAGCGTGTAAGTCATTTGGTCTTCGTAGTCAAGTTCGGCTTGAAGTGTGATTGCTCCGCTCGCAGGATCAATGCGAAACTGTGGAATATTGTCCTCCAGGTAGTAAGTGATGCGGGCATTTTCTCCAACATCATCATCCGTGGCGCTTATGACCACCACGGTGCTGCCAGGAGGCCGGTCCTCATTAACACTCACTGAATAATGAGCGCTCTGGAACACGGGACGGTGTGTGTTGGCATCTGTGATGTTGACGTGCACCTGACAGGTATCGTGGAGAGTTCTGTCAGAGGCAGTGACTGTTAGCACATAGCGGCGCTCCTGTTTGTAGTCCAAAGGCAGTGCTAGGGAGACAAGTCCTGCTCCATTGGCTGTGCTAATTGCAAAGCGATTACGTGTGTTTCCACCAGTGATCTGATACGTGACGGCACTATTGACATCACGGTCTACTGCGGTTACACTGACAACACTTGTTCCAACTGCTGCATCTTCATTTAGTCTGACGTAATACTCTTTTTGTAGAAACTCTGGTCTGTTATCATTAACGTCCATTACTGTGATTGTAACACTAGCTGTGGCAGAAAGAGGTGGGGCCCCATAATCTCGAGCTTCAACACCAAAAAAATAATGCTCTACTGATTCCCGGTCAAGTTCTGAGCTCACTGTGACCCAACCAGTGGCAGCGTTGATAACAAATGGTGTGTCCGTGCCAGTTCCTGTTAAACGGTATTCCAGGCGTGAATTGTCACCGTTATCTGTATCAATAGCTTGTATATGAAGAATGGAGTGACCGATAGGAGCACTCTCCAACACTGTAGCCTGGAAAGGTGTGGATACAAAGATTGGTGGATTATCGTTGACATCAGTGACCTGAACACTCACAATTCCAGTGTTGTTAGAGAGAGGTGGACGGCCATTGTCCTGAGCTCGCAGGCGTAGTGTGTACTCCCGTTCTGTCTCATAGTCCAGTGAAGCTACCACCTGGATTTCTCCAGTAACACTATCAATCGCAAACTGTCCTCGGCTGTTCCCGCTGATTATGTTGTAGTGCACAGCAGCATTCCCGTCTTTATCCTGGTCCGAGGCACTGACTCTGAGAATTTCGGAATGTGGTCGCACGTCTTCTCTAACTGCAACCACATACCGCTTTTGACTGAATTGTGGAACGTTGTCATTTTCATCCAACACAGTGATATGGACGCTAACGGTAGCCGACCGTGGACCCGGCTCTCTCCCTTGGTCACTTGCTTCCACTAACAATGTATAACGTTCATTTGCTTCTCTGTCAACAATACCTCGTGTCGTGATCAAACCTGATCGAGGATCGATCTCAAATGCAGCGCGCGCAACAACTGCACTTTCTCCAATAAATCTGTAACGTATGTTAGCGTTCGCTGGCGAGTCGAGATCTGTTGCTCGCAGCTGCAGGATAGGATATCCTTCTTCCACGTTCTCTCGAATGGTTTCACGATATTCTGTTTGCTCAAACACAGGGGAGTGATCATTACGATCAGCTACAGTGATGGTCACCATAGTTGTCCCAGAAAGGCGTGGTGAGCCGTGGTCTGTGGCTGTAACTCGGAAGTAATGCAGGTCCATGTGTTCTCGATCCAGAATGTGTGTGGTTGTGAGAAGGCCATTAATTGGGTCGATTTGGAAGTAATCCATGGACCTGCTGTTCATTAAAGGGGCCATGCTGTAACTGAGTCTGCCTGCCTCACCAGCATCAGGGTCCTCAGCTGTCATACTTATGACTGAGGTACCAGGAGGCTGGTTCTCAGCAACCTGAACCTGGTAGTTATACTGGGGAAAATGGGGATGCCTATTAGCAGCTCTGCGGGAGCGCCCAACAGGAGGCACACCTGTCTGCTCTTCGTTGTACTCTTGCTCTTCTCCTCTCTGAACTTCATCGCTCTCTTTTACATTTTGTTTCTCACCGTACACAGCTTTTTGTGCATTTCCTACCCCATCTAGACTCTTATTAAGCTCACTTTGCTCAGTCCACATTCCCTCTTTGTTTTCCTCGCTTTTTCTGTCAAACTGAGAGGTGCCATTGCCTTGACCTTTTTCTTTTACTAAATTTGTCTCTTCTAACACTACCTCTTCCTTTGTGTCTTCTGCAATCACCCACTCCATGCTTTCCTCCCTTTCTTCCTCTACAGGCTGTCTGTCACCCTCCCCCGTTCCCTCCCCTTTCACCCCGCCCTCTATCTGTCCCTCCCTCCTACCGCACTCAGTCGCGGCTTCCAGCTGCTTCTCTTGCTGACTGACACCCTCAGCTTGTAATGACACCCGTTTACCGGATTTTAATTGCGGCCGCGTGGCTTCCCCATCAGCGGTTAAGCTGTCGTAGTCGCCACACTCTGCACGAGCGCTGGAGCAAGGATAACGTCTGCTTTCCCCTCTTATAAAGTCGCGCTTTTCACTATCAGGAACATTTTGGGTTTCATTTGCATTTTGATCATCAGGGCTGCTGCTGCTGTTATGCTGGTTGTTATTATTACGATTCTTGGCGCAGTTGTTGTTATTGTTACTGTTCCAATTTCTCAGCAGCAAACTTTGCGTAAAGTCATTGGAGTGAGCGAGCTCACGCACAGAGATTGGCGCTGTCCTCTGAGAGGGTGCTGAATCTTCTCTCGTGTGAACGTGTGAGTCACGAAAACGTTTAGGAAAGTTAAGCTCGACTAAGAGGTAGATACGTGATGCATTATGACCCCTTGTAGAGCCAGCAGCAGATGAGTCAGAGTTGTGTATATCGCCGATATACAACTGAGCAGCGCTGATTCCAGTTGATCCATTATAACGAGCCTTTCTGTCATCAAAGCGAGTCTCAGTCCTGACGTAGACAGCTTGTGGCATTAAATCCCGAGCATCAGTTCGTTTGAGCACACTAGAAGACTTTTGTGAACTATTCCTATCCGACTTTGCATGCACAAATTCTACTTTCGAGTTGTTAGTTGAAGATGTGGCGTTTGTGTTTTCTCTTGCTTGCCTAACACAAACAGCGTAGCGCCTCAGAGAGGTGTTGAACCGGTGCCAGTTACTGCTGTGCCAGTCTGGATGCCTTTCAGAACAACCTGTGATCCGGTGTGACTCGAGACAGCTGCTTGCTTCGCATCCAAGCCCTAGAGAGAGCTGCCACGCGCACGGTCCCGGGCACCCGCGGGTATTCCTAAAGCCTGACCCGTTCCAGCCCTCTCTGGTAAGATCGATAACATTCAGGGGGTCTGAGAGGGGACGGTCCACTGTCGTTTTGCACAATTTATTGGCGTCCGAAACCACATTAGAATAAGAATAGGCTTTTAATGACGGCCGAGTAGAGGCAAACTCCCGTTTTGGGTGACATTGGCAGTGGTTGGGCCTGGATTGGTTATCCACGGTTCTACAGCTGTCCAGCACGCCTTGTGCAATGACCCTGCCCGTGTCGAGGCGCGTCTGTGGCCGCGAGCGCGTTCTAGTCCTTTGTATAGTCCTCTTTTTGCCATACTGATCCGGAGAGGCGAGAACACGAGAAACAACGCCCTTCTCTCCACTGCCACCGTTACTCCAAGTAGGCTGGTGATGACAGCGTCCGGTGTGCGCCACCAGTTCTAATATCCATTCACTAGAATTCCGGTAATCCGGACTCAACGGAGCTGACGGGGTTCCCGCTGCACAGAACCGTAAGCCTTGCGCTTCCCGTCCACGCGACCGTAGCGTCCGTGCAGGGTGGATCTTCCAGTCGCCCCCAGCCAAAGCCCCCGTTACCGTTTCGTCGGGCAGGCTGGTGATTTGAGCGTCTCCGGGGGCTGGGTGGGTGCACAGGGAGCGGCAGAACGGCCCCGCTGCACTCCTCGGGATAACAGTGAACAAAGAGCTGAGGAGAAGGAGAAACAACAGCGGCGAAAGCGAGCCCAAGTCCAGTAGCAGTGCAGCCATTAGTCTGGTGAAATCCTTTCTCTCTCTCCCCCCTTTCTCCCCTCTCTCTGAACCCAAGTGTCTCTCTTTCTCTCTCCAAACGCCGGCTAAGTGGCCAGCTCATCCACCACCGCCCGACTCCTTCCGCCGTGCTCCCCGGTCGCTCGGTGATCCCGGGAAGCTCGCATCTACTCTCGGTGTTTGGTAGAGCTCCGGCTAGCAGCGACACGAGCGCAGCATCTCTCATTCACATCCAACATGGCTCACAGCGAACCCGGTGCTACCCTCACTCCTCCCCCTCTCGCTTCTTTCTTTCTCTCCTCTCACTCGCTCTCTCTCTCTCTCTCTCTGAGACGGGAATGGTTTGTTCCAGTGTGCGCAAGGCTGTTTCCTCACTCAGATGACGCCATGTCCACCGCTGGAGAGGTAGGCTACTACAGCCTACTACCTATTAATATCAAAGTGGAAACAATATAAATTAATTCAATAAAGAACATGGAAATGGGACAGAATTTGTATTTAAAAAATATTCAATACATCCATACATTTAATTCAAACGTTCTTGCATTGCTTTGTATTTATATATTTTATAACAGGACCTCAGACAGAAGGCCACATGGTATTATCAGTGACTGTTACAGTGGCTAAGATAAAATGAAAACGGCATCTGTAACAAATATACTCCGATAAACATTAGCCTAACAAAACAAGAATACAACATTACCGTTATGAGTTATAATTTGTATTTACAGTTTTAGTAAAGGCATATTTTACAGCAAATTGTCATTTAATGTGCAGTTAAATATATGTTAACATTTCCTTCAGCATGGTAAAGCAACTTTAAGCATTTTAATTTTTGCCGTTTAATCAAATATATTGTAAATATATATATAGATTACCCACATATTAACCATTTAGCCAACAAGAGTCAAGTACAGCATATTCTTTATTTTTGCTGTGAAAACACACACACACACTCACACACACACACACACACAGTAGGCTACCTCAGTGGGGGTATAGTGGTTTTGCGTGAAACAATCAGTCAGTGTCCACCTGTGACGTCATATTCTTATTCGTCTTACTCACTGAACTATTTCCTGAGCTGTTTTTATTATCATTTTATTCAATGCACTGAATTCATTTCACCCTTTCTTCTGCCAGTTTTACCTCCCACACAGTAGACATGTTCTCATTTTTAATGCATTGTTTGACACGGGGACATTTTTTTAACTATGATTTTTCTCCTGTTTTAAATCATACTGCATGTGGGTGAATTTCGGAGGCGCGTGTCACAGCCCTGCATGGCGGATGTGAAATCGACGCTTAGTCAGAAATAGACTTGCGCGTTACAAAAACCAATCTGTGTCTCGCAGTCTGCCTGCCACTGACACGGTTGGAAGGAATCCACGGATGTTGAAAAATTCATACGGCTCAATTATACCGTGCGCGCGCCCTCTCTCTCTATCTCTCTCTCTCTCTCTCTAGATAAGCTGGCCCTCGTGTCCCACTGTTCTCGTGCTCTAGTCTGAGCAGAGCTGGCTGTGGTAAAAGGGCTTTCTGTGTGCATTTACCAGTGGTGTCGTCTAAGCAGGAAAATATGATCTGCGAATTTTCCTCGTTGACTGTGGAGGATGAGATTCATGTCTAGTCTTTAGTGCTGCGGGTGTGCTTGTGTGTGTCTAGACACTTGATGGTATTATATCACACAGTCACGGCAGCCCTAAATCACATTAAGCGAGGAGGAGAGGAATTCCCATAACTGAGAGCTTCTTCTGTGAAACCTGACTGATAGACTGACGGGTAACTCCGATCAGCCCGCCTGTGATTCACCAGCTCGCCAAACAGCCTCTGGAGAGAACTATCAGATTTAGTGTTACTCATCATTCCCCAAATAAAGTAGAAACCATAATTCAAATTCTTGCATGTCACGAAAACATATATGGCCTACATTTGGTGGATGACGATAAGTCTATTTTTATTAGGGTTTTATTATTGTAGCTTAAACAGTAGAGCATGACGCCAGACACGGGTGGTCATGTGGGTCTGATTACCATGAAATGTAAGCACTTTAGGTCACTTTTAAGCATCAGCCAAATGCACAAATGGATCTAATGGGAGTGCAACAAAATCAAAACACTTCAAATTAAAACATTTAACAATAATGTCTAAAGTAAAATTAAGTTGGATCAAATGTGAATGACAAAGCCATCACAGGGGTACATTGATTTTTTTTTAACAAGTTACAAATTAAATATTATTACAAATGTATATTTTAGGAAAAATGCTAAATCTAATGTGAAAAAAAAGTCAAATCTATATTAATAATAAGTAAGGTACAGTTGCTGTTTGGATATTGGAAAGGGTTAAGGGATCTATCATGTAGAACAAGGTATTAATATGTACTTTATAAGCACTAATACATGGTCAATATGCTAGAAATAATTAGTGTTCCCTAATCTAAAGTGTTACCAAAAAAGCTCAAAACCATTGATCTGATGTACGTCTTGGATCAAACGTAACAATAAAAACTACATACAAAAAAATATCTACATCACTAACTAATTTGTGATCTGAATCAAATGTGAACGCAACAATGTGTGGAACCCCAAAAATAACCTGATTTAAAATGTTTTTATTTGAAAAAATCCCTGAACCATTAAAAAATGAGCGCAACACCTGATCTGTTCAGAACCGCAGACAGCGCTCATGTCCTGGGCTCAGTTGATGTGCTGCTTACTGCTGAGATCCATCGCTTCCGTCTCACAGGTGCTGGTATCTGTAGATTTTAAAGTTAGAATTCACAGTTAGCAGAAAAAAAAAAAAAAAAAAGAGTCACGTGTATTTCTGTGGTCCAAAACCAGAAGAACCATGTTCAGATTTTAAGGACTTTAATATCAAACGCAATCTTGTTTTATTCATGCCTGTAACGACGTTGACACTAAATATAGCATTGCTATCAAATTATTAATAAGATGCCTGTCTGTACAAGACTAAAAAGACAGTATACTCTATACAGCCTTTATGGATTTAGGTTGTAAAATGAACAGAGAGAAGCACAGAGCGAGAGCTCTAATGGGCTGATTTGTAATCCCCAAAAATCCAGCCTTTGGATTACAGGGGTGCACACTTCACAGAGCGCACCTGGGGGCCCTTAACAGTCATGCACACACATTCACGTTCAGGTAAGCTTTCAGCTACAAGGCCGTAGCTATTCTATGAGTTACCATGGGAACGGCAAGAGTAGGGGGTACGTTCCATCAAGAAAAGGGGTTTGTGTTTGTGCCTCACCACCGCTGTCAAACTATAATTGCTTGCATCCGGTGGACCCCTTCCCTCCCCCCCACACACAACCCTGCTGTCCTCTCTGCTCACCCTGCTAACCCCTCCCCTGTGGTCTCAGCAGCAGGTGGCCTCGGCCCAGTGAGCATCTGTCACGGCTGGGCCTGAACGGGCAGGCGGCAATAATACATATTCACAAGAGAGAGGGACTGGCAGATAATCGCACACATACTGTGATGGCCATTTTATAGTCACTATATAGCTAGGTATTTTTTTAAGCATGGGTGCTTGTACCGACAATGCAGGAACTGAGGTTTAAATAATGCACAATCACTTTGTACATACCAACAGAGATAAACCTCAAGCTTTCTCTTTCTCTGACACCTACACACACTTTAATCTGTCTCTCAAAATACTACCGCCTCCTCAAAACACAAACAGAGCCCTTGAGATACGACTGAAGGCATATGGTGTGATTTGGGTGGAGTGCACTGAGACTGTTACCCCACCAAATATGTGCTTGCCTGGTGAGCGCGAATTAATTAAAATGATGCGCACGTAAGCCGAACCTGAATATTCAATGTGGCTTCCACACCCCGAATCCATAAGCGAAACAAGCTTAGGACACGCCCCCACCCTCGGACCCGTTCCCGGCCGTCTCGCGCCGCTGTTGCCCGGGGGCATAGTGATGTCATTAGCAATTTTAGAGGATTATGGGATTATGAACACTGTATGTTCGTTATCTGCCGCATGGTTATTGGATTTCGACATGGAGCTCTCGTAATTTAACTTCTGAATGACTCTTAGAGCGGAGCGCGTGCTCTCCAGCTCACTCGTTAACATGGAATATGCGAAAAGTTGGAATGAGTCCACGCGCGCCCGCACGCGCACCCTTCAAAACGTGTTATCATCGCATTACTGACGCATCACTCCCATTTCATAAACAAACACAGCAGTCTGCTCTTCGCAGTCTATTCTAACAAAATGGAGAATCATAGCAAAGAAATATAAGTGCAAAGGGCTGAAAAATGAGCACACAAACATCTGGATGATAAATATTAGTTATCACTGAGTAATGTGATGATATAGTAAAACATGTGAAAAGTGAACGTCAGAGTGGAATAAAAGAAAAACATGAAATAAAAATGTAATTTATATTCATACAATAGTCTAACGTACTATAATTCTGATTAAATTATTTAATACTTTATGCAAAATTTTAGCAAATATTCTGTATACTATTTTAAAAATGAATAGTATTGCAAACCTAAAACAGAATAAGAAAGCACAAAAAAAAACTTAGGCACATGTGCTTTCTTTAATGATCGGTTGCTAATGTCTATTGACTTGCTGAGGTTTCAAATACAGCACAATCCATTTTGAATTGATTTTTATTTTGTGATTCTTTCAGGTTGTACATACTTTGACAAACACTTTAAAGCTGCATCTTTTTAAGCACTTTTACCAGACTGCACTGTTACATTGAGAATTTCTAATTCTTTATACTGAGGCAAGTTTAAAAAGACCTAGTAAACAATTGATGCCAAACGATGTGAGAGATTTGTGCCACTGAGTGTTGAAGTGAGAGGAGAGCGTGTGTGTGTGTGTGTGTGTGTGTGTGAGCTAATGCTGCTGAAAGGGGGAAGGTTGTTTATAGGCCAGCTGTGAGTTGTCTCTTAGTCAGCCAGTGACCCAAATCAGCAAATAAAAAAAAAATGGAATAATACAAAAAACAGGGGGAGGAATTTGAGAGTGGAAAAGAGAAAAAGGCAGGAGAAATAAGTTAATAGTAAAATTGACAAAAAGATAGACATGGAGGGGTGACATTTAAACAAATGCCAGAAAAATAGTCATTTTAATGCAGCTATAAATATTTTCTTGCTCTTTTACCACCTTCTAGCATTCAAAGACCCAGCGCAGACACAGCAGATTCTGTGTGTTGATATAAACACTGCATGTATAAAACTGCACCTCCCATGCTAAACTACTACAGAGAATCAAAATGAAAAATACAAATGATTAAAATATGTAACATTTACACATAAAAAGGAGCACACACGTGCATTTTACTTAATTCAAATAAAACATCAAACACTAATAATCAAAGAAATATATTTAAATATTTAAATTTTAATGTTAATAACCTCAGCACTAAATAAAACCATTGGAAAAAGATAAGAATATACATTTATTAAAACATCTAAAGGCTGAAAAAGAGCCTCTAATTCCAGCTCTCATGCCAAGGGAGGGTGCAATTTAATGAAAAAGAATTGGCTATGTGCCTTTATTACCCGGAAGATTATGTCATATTATATTAATGAGAACAAATCTTACTGGATCCTATTACATCTAAAGAGGAGGAGCACATTAATTTGTTCCAGCATGGGATATAAATGCCTTTATAGAGCAGCCATGTTTTAAACACGCTTCAGTCATGAGCTTCTGAGCTCTTCTGAGTCTTCCCCGATATGAATCAGAACTAATCGTGCCTGAGTGTGAATAGAATGTTTGTACCAAATTCAGATCGACTGGAAGCCGCTCTAGCTGTGCTTGGAGTGAAAGTGAACCGAGATTAAAGTGGATTAGCATCAGATGAGAGAGGTATCTTGCTGTCTTATTTAGGATTTAGACCTGCTTAGACTACAATCCAGCTAGTTTCTCACCAAGCTGCTGGATCTAAAGCCATGCCTATGACTTATAACCATGATTTCCCCTGGCCTCAAACAAACAAATTCAAAATCAACAAAGATATCATGGTGGTCAGAAGAACACCTGTTTCTTATTATTCTTCACATAAATGGCAATCATTTTTGGGGTCTTGTGGGGACAACACTCACATTTTAAGACTTGCTATCTTCAGAAGACCAGGGAGATTGCTTTCTCTGAAGGAAGGTCTGTGAACAGACACTTGTTACTAAAAGTCAGGAAATGGTTAGTAGGTAATTCAAATGACTTTTTATCAGCAGAGGTACAGAAAAAGCAAGAGAGAAGGAAACCGAAAGAAAGAGGAAGCTGTTGCACTAGGTCCTTATCTGTTAACGCACACATTCACACAAGCCTGGTTGGCTGTGAAATACTCTACCGACTGTCCTATCATCCTGTTTCCTCAGCAGAACTTGCTCTCAATTTAAAACTCATTTTAAGCATCTCGGTTTGCAACACTATGTCAAAGTAACGCATTCAAAGTATGACACAGATTCATAAAGCAGACCGTTTTTCTATAAACAGCCTACTACTATATTTTTGATGGTTAAAGAAAGATCACACGAGGTTGTTCTGACACAGTTTTAAATGACAGATTTGCGCAGTCTCAAAGATCTCAACCCGTCAAAAATGATTTCAGCTCTAGTCTAAATTTGTCGAACTATCAAAAGTTCCATCCGAGAGATCTACATCAAATACGGTGCCGCAATCTGTAAGCTTCAGTTTGACAGAGGGAACCCAAAGGCTTTGAGTAAGAATCTTTTTCAGAATGTTGTTGGGACACACACACACACTTTCTTTCTCTCTCACTCACACACTCAGAGGACTTCGCTTGGAACCACCAGAAGCTTGACAGACTCCAGTTTTGTTTTAATTAGATGCTGCGGTGAAGCAGACTGTTCTGGCAACCCGGCAGTCTCTGCTGATATCTGATGGGATTATAAACAAGGAATATAAAAAAATTAAGCGTGAAAACAGCAATGTAATTTATCACCTTTAGATTGCATTGAGTGCTAAAGCAATAGGAGTAAAAAAATTTATGCAACACCTGCCAGTATTATATTAACAATATGTTAAAGGTGCTTTACCATCACATGAATAAATTACATTAAATTGTTATAATATTAAAGACCAAATAAATTCTTACTTACATTTTCCACTGAGGTAACAGTCATTCTAAGATCCTTTGATTTCACTCATTCTCATCAGTATAAGAGCCATGTTTTGAACAGACTTCAGACAACAGCTCAAGGGCATGAGTCGACTCGACCCTGATATGAATCACAACTAATCCTGTTCGAGTGTGAACAGAATGTTTGAACTGAATTCAGATTTCCTGGAAGCCTGTTAGTTGTGCTCAGACTGAAAATGAACGAGGATTACAGTGGATTAGCACCTTCTAATAAAATTATCGGCCAGCTGGCAAGATGCCCCCTTTTCTTTACTCGACAACACCAGCTTATACATATATATGGTGCTTTGTGGCTTGATTTCAGACCTTTCTAGGCAATACTGCAAAGGAAAATGATCCCTTGGTAGTGTGACACTTACAGATATAGCAACAATTTGTCTCCTCTCCATGTGTCATTTCCCAACACTCCACAAACCGCACCCCCGCTATTTCCTGTCTAGGTTTCCACGCCAGTCACCAAGAACAACATTCATCAATATCACTCTGCTCTATCAGCTCCACCCATCCTCCACCCACCTTTTCTCTCTCTCTCCTCCGATCTCTGGCAACTACAAAAATCATTCAATTCCCATGGGCACCTCTGACCTCATTCATTCATCTCGCTCTCACACACACCTCTTGAAAAAGACAGCAGTTTTGCTTGTAGCGATTACATAGCATACTCTCCTTCATCCTTTGAACTCCTTTCATGCACTAGTCTCCTTTCATCTCTTCTCCCTCTTTTGTCTTCAAGGTAGAGATGCCCGGCAGTGATGACTGACAGCCCAACCAGCCCTTAACCACATAAGAGGGAGAGAGAGCAAACGAGATGCAGCAGTGAGTTAATGAGACATGATTGCCCTCTAGTGGCTGAACAAAGCTATTACACTTTCTTAAACCTGTCACGTCCATATCTACACGTGCATTCTTGCGGACATCTGTGGTTACTACTGGACAGATTGGCTGGCAGTATTCTAGAGTTTTAACCAACAGTCACAGCACTGAAAACTGGAAGCGGTTTCTAGCAATGTGGCTGCTATTAATGTTCAGTCCTGCAACTGAGCACTATATTACAAACTCAACTCTGCATATTTAAAGGGATAGTACGGCCAAAAACTTAATCTGTCATTAATTTATTATTCATTACCCTCATGTTGTTCCAAACCCACAAGACCTTCGTTCATCTTTGGAACACAAATCATTTTATTCTTTAGTAAATCTGAGAGCTTTCTGACCCTGCATAGACAGCAATGCATCAGTGACGTCAATGGTTCACTCGTGAGCACAAGTCGCAGAGATGAAACTGTTGAATTACGTCATTTTTTTTGTGCAAAAAAAGCATCTACCTAGCTTTATAAAATTAAGGTTAAACCACAGGTCACATATTTTAATGATGTCCTTACTACATTTCTGGACCTTGCGTGTGTCAGTTGCATTCTTTAATATATATATAAATATATATTATATAATATATATAAATGATCACACAAATAAAAATCAATTTCATGAGACAAATACTATTTTAACATATTATTTCTCTTTTCTTTCTGAAATAAACATGACTGAAATGACAAAACTACTATATTCTACAGATTTATTAACCTAGATTAAATGTTAATATCTAATGTAAACATATCTATCCTATAAAACATTTTAAATGTATGTATTCCCATCAAACAAAAATAAATAAGCAGCTAGATTAATGAAAAACAAAGACAAAGACAGTTGTTCCTTGTTGACTACCAACTTCATTAACTGATGTTAACGAAATAACCCTCACTGTGCAGTCTCATCATTAAAATAAAGAAAAGTCTTCTGTACGGATAGTCAAACATTTGCATGCTTGAAAAACATCCAGTTCAGAGGTTGAGGCAGGCACTCTTTTAATCATGAAGTCTCTGCTTTTTAAATACATTTTCTGAAATCACCACTAACAAAAGCTTTGAAGGGTGAGAATGTTACACAGTCACTCTAAATGTGTTAATTAACCCTCAGGGCATTGAATACTGTGTGGCGTATGGCACAGACCTGTGAAACTCCAGACGCAGAGAGAGTACCGAAGCATCTGAAACGTATGGCACACGAGGAATCTCAGTACTACACCTGTACACTTACAGTGGCATATACAGTGAGGGACACTGAGGGAAACTTGAGAATTAAGACTTTATATTTCATACAGATAACACTATATTCATATTAAAAGTAGCAGCATCCCAGATCATGACGTTTCAGGAATGCCAAACGATCGCCAATCCATGCAGACATGATTCCTAATCATAAACATTGGTGACAGATACTTGTGTGTGAGAACAACTGTGTTGCATTGTCAACTTGTGTTCAGTGCTGAACAAACAGAGCCGCGCACTTACACCAATTAAACATTATTAGATGGAATACCTATTCATGCACAAGGGCAAAATCTATGAATGTGGTGTTATTATTATTGAATGAAAGCGTGAAGAACGACAGATTTATTGGGCTCTGTCCTGCCTTCTGTATGGCTATTAGTGGTAAAACAGTCTTTTTGGGGGACTTTTTAGATTTAGACACAATAGTCAGGCAATTACAGCTATGAGGAAGGTATCTAAGGTGTAATAACTGAGAAAAATGGAGGAGTGCTGGCTGTTAAGGGCTGTTAGTGTATAATGTGTGCAGTGGAGATGCTATAGTTGGGGAATTGGGGGAAGGTTAAGGGAGTGCAGGGCGCTGTGGTATATTTCTCTTAATGCTCTCAACAACAATAAACGACAAAACATCTGATTAAAAAGATGAGGCAGGGGCTCCTAGAGAGAGAGAGAGAAAGAGAAAGATAGGACAGTTAATGGCCCTGAACTAGTTTAATTACATTTATCACTGTTAATGCTGATATATGCAAAATACATATTAAACCATAATGTCTAACATAATCTAAAATATCCTTATATAAACAGAAACATAAATTGATTAACAAACAACCACACAAGTCCATAACGTCTTACCCCAAGGACGTGAACTCTGTTGTAGTAGGAGCTAAAATCTTTACTGAGAGACACCAGGAATCTGCACACCTGACAAAATACACACATTTCAGTTAGGAATTGCTTTATTAATAAAGCCAAGACAGCTGATAGAATAAGAGATATGACTGGCTGAGATTAATCAGAATCAACTTTAATAAAAATCAACTCCGCAAGTCTGAGAAACAAGACCTTTATGTAAAAAAAAAAATGAAATATAAAGCACCTGTTCAGTCCTTAAATTCACTCTGGCTGTGCTGCCGTCATGTTCCAGGATCTGACCCGATTGGTCCAGCAACTCAGAGAATGGAATGAGGTAATTGAAGAGAAGAAGCCACTCCCCCTAAAGATGAAATAGAAATATTTTCATCATATAAACATCTTTCTATTCCACTAAACTGGCATATATCTTTACACATAGCAACTCAAAATCCCTTAGAATACTTGAATACAACAAATAAGTCTATTAGCAAAAACATTATCAGTGGTTACATGTGCTTTACCTCCTCTTTTAGGGCAGAAAAGTCTAGCTCCGTCCCTCCAGGGATTTCTGGATAAAGACCTACACATTTTAAAGTAGACTTGGATATTATTTCAAAAATAGAGACAATATTGCATTACTACTTAACATTCATTAATCAAGGGCCCAATAGAGAAACATGGAAATCGATTTCTCTACTTCAGCCAGTTGCAACTGGACACTGTATCAGAATGCAACAACTCTACTGCACAAAGCATTGGCTTTGGTTGTTAAAATCTATATATCTTCTGTGCGTTGTCACAATTTTAAAGTATTAAACTTAAAACCTAAAATTTGGAACAGAAACTGGCAGTAAAGTAACAGCATTTTAAACATGTATACAACAAGTTGTTAAGATTTGGGTGTAGTCATTGCATGTGCTTAAAAAAAATAACTTCAAGACTACTAACATAATAATATGACATGAAGCGTGAATCAAAAGTCAAGAACACTATAGTGTGTGTGTGTGTGTGTGTGTGTGTGTGTGTGTGTGTATTACCTTGTTCCACCCCTTTCTCGTAGCTGCTGAAAAGTGTGTGAAGACGAGCGCAGTTATACATGACAAAGACTCCACCCCTGGGGCCCTTTGTGGACACGCCACTGTCCCGCTGAACATCTAAGGTCACCTGAAAGACAGCTGTCAATAATCTCTAATGCAGGAAAGCACAATTCTACACACACAAATAACACTCACTGGACTTGTGTGCACTGTGGACAGCAGTTCAAACCTCACGGTGGCTGAGGTCATCACTCTAATGATGTCATCCCATGTCTGACCTAAAAAAAGGGAATTGATGGTACATGCACAAATCAGCTGGTGATGACGTGCATTCTGGAAAATTTCTTTAAAGGGTCACAACTAAAACCCTAAAACACTTTTTTTGAGTTGTTTACAGATATATACATGTTGTACATTGCTTAAAACAGTAATATATGTCACT
>JAUCMT010000154.1:11063788-11075180 GCA_032357475.1 Enteromius thamalakanensis | reverse complement strand
ACCCCCAGTGAACAACGCCCCTTTTCAGAAAGTTTTTCAAACCAGAGGTGTGAAAAAGCACTGCTGAAACAGGGGGGGTGTTGTGACCCTTTAAGACTACAAGCTGTAAAAGACATTTTCTAAAAACGAACAGATACTCATATACCTTCAACTTGGTCTCCGTACTTCATCTCTGAGGCCTCCTTCATCTGAGCTTTTCTTAACCTACAGCCAACCATATAACACTGTAAGAAGACTTACAGAAAATGATTTATAAGGTTGATAGAATATAAAGACATGATAGAGAGTTGCTGTCCTAAAGTTTTGCCTTACTGAAGATACTGAGCTGCATTCATCTGAATTCCAGGAGTCTTGACAGGACCACAAATCACCAACCTCTAACAGACAAAACAAAAGCAATTATTCATTCATTCACTTTTGACTTGATATTGTCTTAAAAAAATTTGCAACTTATATGGGTTTCATTTATTGTCTTGTAGATTTCATGCCATCAATATACTAATTAACACATAAAAATATACAAATTGCATTACTTTTACACACATACACATGTATACATACTTTTAATATAGATTTACAAATGTGCTTTTCCAGGAGAAAAAAATATTATAAGGAGGAGTAATTAAATACTTTCTTAATTAGCAGGATTTTTGCCGAATTCCAGCTGCTACTATTTAGGAAGTAGCAAACCATGGTTAGTAGCTGTGATATAACTAAAAGCTACTGGCTACTAAAAGAAAATGAAAAGAAAAAGATTGAGTCCTTTGATAGGTCCGAACAAAACTTCCTGTTATAGGACAGTAAACACAAAACAGATAGCAATTGTTTGATATGTAAAGCATGCCGGTACAGTTGATCAGCAAATGTGTCTGTGTGGGCAGAGAATGTAAAACCTGCACTGCCGTTGCACCCGCTGCCCTCCACAACATGGCAGTTTGCTGCTGTCGAAACTCATCCTGACAGGAAGTGACATGCAGGGCTGTTGTCGTAGAGATCTAAAGTAGAGAAATGCATTACAAGCATCCCACTAAAATATGGTAACTCAAATCAGACAGACATAATCAAGAAAGAGGGTCTATTTGACTCACAGGGAAATCTGTGGTAGCACTGTCCAGCTGGGCCAGATGACACAAACCTTCTCTCTGCACTGAAAACAGAGAAATCACTGACTTATGCACAATCCAGAGGAAAACTACGGCTATCCAACAGTTTATCACAGAAACATTCCTTCTAAAAAAATAGATTACAGATAAAGAAACCATTTCACGTTTGTTCCTTTTACATCATCATTCTACATACTCATCACAATGCTAGAATGTAACAAACCAGATGTAAAAGTTCACCAGAGGTGTGTTTGCGCAGTAACTATCCTTTCTAACACAGTTTCTGTATATTACAGCATTGACATGTTGCATCTCATTCACTGCTGCCAAATTTTTCTAATTATTAACAAGGCCAAAAACCAATTAACTTGCTGGAATTCTATTCTGCTTTGACTATTCAATAAAAAAAATTATGATGCTGCAAATTAAAATGTATCATTTGAAATGCTAAATCTGGACACTTGCATTGCATATATATATAAAACTAGAGATGCACCCAAATTAAATTCTTGGTCGTGGCCAAACACAATGAAAATTGCTTCGAAGGAACAATACTTTTTCAACATAGATATATTTTGCCAATTTATTTTTCAGGATTGCATAAATTTAATAGCCAAAATGTGCTTGTTTTGTCTAGCTTTTCAAAGAAAAAAATATATATAAATATTAAAAATACATATGCAACACTAAACATTTTTTAATATACTTATAACTATACCAACAAAGCACAATTTAACTATTAATAATAAAATTAAAATGAATAATTTAGGAAACAGCACTTCTTTGACTCTTTTAAATGCCTTTACACATTAGCGCGCACCTATAATTGATCATATAGCATCGAAATAATTTATTCGGCCTTGTTGGTTAACCAACAAACTTTTAATTTTTTTAATCAACTGTGCATATATTAGATCATGCCAAAAGTCTAAAGGCAAATAATGAAGGAAATAATAAAGCACACTCAAATTTCCAACATCGACTTACGAGTGCTACATTTAATAAATACACAATAACAAATATATATATTGGATTACCAGGTAAATATACAGTGTGATGCATTTAAATGCATCATATGTGAAAGAATAATGAGCAACAATTATTTTGTACGGTGTTGGTCGATGACAGGGTTAAAATATTTATGAAACAAAATACAATTCAAAATTTGACATCAGCCTTTTTACTCATGCAAGGCTAATAATGACATTTACTTGCCAAACAAACACAAATCTTGTATATAAATGTTCCTATGTGAAATTTAACCCATTACATCTCTAATAAACAGATTACAACTCACCTGTGCAAGTGCCAAGACTGGGGTCATACCCCTGAAGGTTCTCGTCCTGGACCACTTGTTTAAGGTTTATCCTAACTTCCTCTTTTATGCCTCTTCTCTCTCCTTCTATTTCCTCGCCTCTGCTTCTCCTTTTTCCTCTCTCCATCTCTCGGTCTCTGTAGGTTGAGTTCTCTAAAGCTTTTTTCATCTTCTCTTCCCTGTCCTCATTGGTCCAGCTGACAGGAACCGTAGGCCAAACAATGCCTAGCGTTTTCAGAAAGTTGACAATGTCACTGTCCTGTGGCAAGGCTGGACAAAAGGACACGGTGTACCTAAATAAAATAAAAGAAGATGCATTAACATTTTGATCGACATGTTCTCTGGTGACAAATGTACGTCATGATAACATATTTATTGGTGATTAAATGTATTCTCATGAGAGTCAAAACACATACCCTTGTCTCCTGAGCTGTGCCCCGAGGTGGTCGGCAATGAGAACGGTTCGTAGCTGTCCCAGAGCTAGTGTATCAGGAGATGGCACGGCTTGTTTGATGTGGAGGGCAGGGCAGTTAATGAGGACACAGCCCCGTCTCTCAGCAGCAGGCGTCAGATATGGTGTTATTCCACATAAAACACCTCTGAATGCTGCACAGCGATCCACACATACTCGCAGGCCTTCTGGTGTCACCTCAGTGGCTCCTATTGGCAATACGCCACTGCCACGAAGAGAGCAAATACCACTGAGAACATCAGAGGGGACCTGAAAACACATACAATCATGAAGTAACAATTTACATATGTAGTGTAGCAGCCCGGGGACACCTTAATAAATCAAAGCATTTGTTGAAAACAGTATAAAGTGATTTGAAACACAAATCCAACATGAACGAAAAGATTGACAGTGAAATCTTAATTGTTAATTCTTATTTTTGGAATATTGTAGTTTAGAGTGTTTTTCTAAATAATATCTTTAATCTCAAACATTGATCCAATTAATTGCCAAATGATTAAATTAAGCCCCACCCTACAATTTTTGCAGCTTGAAAAGCTGTTAAACTATCAGAAGAGACAAGACCATCGCACTTTCTGTTTTTATGCCAACTTTAAGAACTTAAGGTGAGGTCAGATTCACTGATGATCTATGAAATTTTATTAAAAGATCCGGTGTTTCGTGTGAAAAAAGCTCCATATATCAAGTTGGTCTAACAAACATGCTGTTCATTTGAGTCTGCGTTTCACTTTTTGCCAGTGAAGTTTCACCAAAATGCTTTTTATATTCTATGAATATACATTTTACTGACCTATCAACAGAATCAAGGGAGCATAAGCAATAAAACCATTTAAGATTTTACTTAAAAGGTCCCTGCAGAATTTGGCTGGTTTTAGCTGGGAGACCTGCCTGGTTTAAGCTGGTTAGCAAGGTGGTTTTAGACACATTTTCAGCCTGCCAGGCTGGTCTTATCTGGTTTAGGTTGAGAGACCAACTGGAACAACCAGTTTTTTTCAGCAGGGGTGATTTTAAAATTAAATTAAAGCCTGCCACAAGAAACGGTTTTCGTTGGGATCCCCTATCGGTAATCGACAAAACATAAAAGGGTATGTTTGTTACATACTGCCTTTATACTGCCTCTTTGTTTAATTGTGTAGAAAAAAACAAGCACATACATGCCACAACACTATTTTTACTCAACAATCCAAACTTCTGGATGTATGAAACACTTTTCAAAGAAAGATAACTATAGTCAATGACACCTGTTTTAAAGATCAAACAGAGGGAAATTATATGGAATCACCAAATAAAAACACTACTAGTAATTGTTGCACCACCTCTGGCTTTTATAACAGCTTAAATTCTCTGAGGCATGGATTTAACTAATGACAAACAGTATACTTCATCAATCTGTCTCCAGCTTTGTCTTATTGCAGATGCCAGATCCGCAGGTTGAAGCCTTGTCGTGGACCATTTTTTTTCATTTCCACCACAGATTTTCAATTGATGAAATAAGAAAAGAGTCCAAAATCTCAACATAAACTTGTGCATTTATAGAAGATTTAATGACTGTCATGTCTCCCATATCTTTACCTGACAAACAACCTCATATCATTAATGATTGTGGAAATGTGCATGTTTTATTCAGGCAGTTGTCTTTATAAATTGCATTGGAAACAACACCAAACAAAAGTTCCAGCATCATCACCCTGCCCAATGCAGATTTGTGATTCATCACTGAATATAACTCTCATCCAGTCATCCACAGTCCAAGATAGTGTATCTTTAGCCCACTGAAACCTTGTTTTTTTTCTGTTTAGATGGTTTTCTTTTGGCTTTTCTGTATGTAAATCCCATTTCTTTTAGGCGATTTCTTACTGTGGGGTCTTACTGACATCTCTCATGTTAGAGCCCGGAGTTATGTCAATCATCTTGGTTCATCATATCACTAAATAATATAAGTAATATAAGTAATAAATAAATAAGTAATAAATCAGGCCGTGATTTTGACATTGTGGCTCTCCTAATAACCAACATGTAGTTTCAGTATTGGTACAGTCTGACCTAGATCTAACAGGCAGTGAGGAGTTAAATCATTTCTGCCGCAGGGTTCAAATGTTTGGTCGATGCCACCAATGTCAACAGTCTAGCTGGCGCCCTGCGTGTCTGGGCTTATATTCTGACAATTCTGTGTCACTCACTGGCTCTGTGATTCATAACCAGACGTCCAAGCAAAAGCTTGAAATATCCAACACGGCGCTTCAAGCCATGCGTAAAATCGCCATGCGGAGAAACGCGAGACCGCATCTGTCACTGGCGGTGCAGGCCAGGAAGAGACCATAACACTGAAAATAAAAACCGTACATGTAGACACATATGTCATACTGACCTCTCCACCGGCGTACAGCGTCGTCAGAACCGTGTTGGGTGACAAAAAGTCACGATTTCTCAGGTTTTTGGCGCTGCTCTCCTTGAACCAGAGCTTCTCTCGCTCACGGCTGATCTCGGCTTCGTGCTCAGCATCTCTCCGCAACGCGCCGCTCAACGCTTTGACGGTGGACACGATGCTAAATGGCACGGCTTCCTCCATGATTAGACTCAGTATGTTGACATTGTTATTAGTGCCCGGACTCGATGGATCTGACTGATACTGACTGTAGCAGCACTGCGGTGCTGTGCTCGGATTGATCGCCAATCAAAACAGATGCATGGGGACCGGAACGTTAAGAAATGTCACTGATCGAAGGGGGCATATTTTCATGTAACACTAGTTCCTGGTTGCGTCCTGTCAAGGACGTCATTTTGGGTGTGGCAAAATCAGTTCAGTCAATGACAGAACAGAAAGCAAAAGTGCTTTTCTGATAAAATATGTTTTGTTCAGAAGCCGCCGTTTCATTTTAAAAGATAAAGACTATCTTTTGAATAATCTATTGATTACTTTTGCACCCAAAATGCATGTTATGTAATCTCTGCATGCCACATAACTTTGTTTACTGTGCTGTGTGACACAATCACATGATAGCTTTGGGTAAAATGGAGGAAAATTTTGAGGAAAATGTATTTTATTTTAAATGTAGCCTATATTATTTATTTATCATGGTTTAAGTATTACAAATCTGTAAGCTGTATACTGTTTTCATTCATTTGATTTAAAACAGCCACATCTATATTCTTTATTAATTTAAACTTTTTTGACAGAAAAGTAAATGATGACAGAATACTTTATTTTATAAGAGACTAAATGTGAAAAAATAAATAAATATAAAAGCCAGCCTTTTATTCATTTCATGTTTGAGTAGACTACATCAGGAATATTGTTTCAGCGTTTAAAAAGTTACAAGTTTTTAACGTTTGACTTCTGATACTAAAATATCACCTTATGGAACAGTAATAAGACACCACGCATCTATAAAAGGTTTTACCTGAATCTTTAGAAAAGTTTATTAAAGTGAGATCTGGTCACACTTCATGCTGAAGCATATTTGAATGCTGTTTGTTTAGTTGCTTATTTGAGTACTTCCGCTTTGTTTGTTGCAGGTAACAATTGTATATGAGAGCTGAACTTGGGCCAGATTACAGGTCACGTGTTGTGGTTTACAGTAAGATCTAGATCTCTTCCCAAAACTACTAAAACAGCAACACTGGCTCACAGATTTCACTTTATATCATCTAGTCAGAGTACAATCTACAAAACAAATCATCCAAAACCCGCTGACCTATTGAAAACACAAACCTCTATCATTCCTTTCTATATCATCATGTAGAGGCGAAACATTCTTTGACAGTTTTGATGATAAAAGCCCCAAAACAAAACAAAAAGTCAACAAGTAATGAATGACAAATTTTCTTAATTTATTACTAAATGTAAAAATACAGAACAAAATTAAAACATCAGACAAAGCATTTTAGTAATAGATTCTTGCAATTTACTAAATACTGAAGATTCTAAAGATTTGCAGGAAGTGTCAGGAAGTGATGCCAATCTTGGCTGACACGAAGTTCCCGGTGGCGAAACATATTTCTAGCCATCCGGGAGAAAACGTGTCATTCCAGAGCAACATCAGAACTCATATACTCACATACACATTTCTGACTTAGCTATAACTTACTTATTAACTGTAGATATATTTAAGTACATTTCAAGTAATACAGATGTAAAATTCACATACAATATCATATCTGAATGAGGCCAGCTCCTGAAATCCCCCACACACATACAATTTTCCTCTTTAAGCTCCTGCAAGAAAGGAAGGACACAGAATCCATAGCCAGCTGTCAATCAACCAAACAGCTGCATTATGGGTTCCGTTACCATCCAAACTGCTGTGGCCATTTTCACAGACACTCCATAAACAAACACATTCGGCAACACGTCGCTGTTAACATTTTTCCGAATGAAAATTACTTTTAGCATGTGTACTTATTAAATAAGAAAAAAGAAATGGCATTCAAACAGCTTTTACTAGAAACAAGTTTGGTGCCTCTGCAAAAGAATCTAACTTGTTTATTTATCTTGTTTCATCTGTAGACTTGTGTCTTGAAAAACCTGTTCCCTATCAGAGAAGAGTGGGCAGAGAGAGGGAGGGCGGGAGAAGGGGGGTTATGCAAGGTAAATGAAGACAAAATGACAAGAGAGATTAAACAGGATATAAAATTGACCAAAGAAAGTCACATGAAGTAAAATGAAAGGAGGAACTAGCCTGAATATGAAGCTTTCATTTTAAAACCAACATGCCGCTGGCACATTGTAAAGATTCTAGAGAATAGTTGAAGTGATCTCTTCTCTCACTGTCTTTCCTACGTTTTTTTTTTTTTTAAGATTTTCTTGTATTTGTCAAACATATTTGTCAAATGAAAGAGAAAAAGATGAGCAGAATGAGACAAATGAATGAGAAACGGTTTGTATCAAAGCCTATTTCCCTATTTTTTTGCCCTTACAGTGCGATCTACTTGCTAAAGAGAAGACAAGTTAACAAATGAAAGAAGCAAGTGGAACAAAGCTAAAGAGAAATGAAAGAAAACTTGATAAACGACATGAGAAGAGACACACTGAACGTGACAGATAGAAACTGACAGGTATGAAAGAGATGAGATGAATAATTCTGTTACCTGCTTCAATCATTCCTCCTCTTTATTGAGCGCTCTCCCTCTCTCTGCTCCTGGCTTGTGTGAGTTTGTCAAAGAGCACTCGCGTATTTATGCCTACTGACTTCCTCCTCAGAAATCTGAGGAACATTTTCACTTTCACTTCTTCACTAGACAGCCCTCAACCTCCCCCTCCAAACATCTCAATGTCTTTCCCTTCTCTTTTTATGATTGCTGTTATTCCTGTCTTATAATTTATATTCCTTTGTCTGCTACATCAAAAAAAAAAAATATTGTGGATACATACATGTTGCTTATTGATTTTTTATATTATTTATATATTGCATATCTTTATATAGCATTGCACTTTTTTATTTATTCATTTTAACATTAATATGAGAATTATACACATCCATATTCTTTTTGTGTCAAAAAGCTTCCAGTCTTCTCAAACTGCAGGAAAGATAATATTTCTGCACACATTAATATACATCTGTCAGTCATTTCATTTTTTGCTGTGTATAACAGCGTTAAGCTATCTGGGCCCAGCTGGGCTGAGTTCACTAACGGGCCAATATCATATTTCATTTATGAGGAGCCACCTGGAGCTCTCAGCCCAACCTGTCCAGGTGCGGGTCCATTAGTAATTATGTGTGAACGCTTGTTTGGAAAGTCCGGTAGTTTTGGAGGTGAAGGCTGGTTCCCTTGAGACACGCTTGCAAAATGAGGAATAACGTACCAATGTCAATGTTGAGCAGCTATCTACCCACACACCCAGATTCAGGATTTGAAAACCAATTTATATTGAAAAAACACATGCAAGTGAAAAATTTTGTAATTTACATGACACAGGCACATTTTATGAAGGTACTCACATGCACCTAACTTGAACTGTCAGTTCTCATTTTATAACAAACTTGACAGAAATCCCATTAAAATACAACACTTCCTGTTTCACATAGATCAACTGTACTCAATCAACCTGTTTTCTTCTCCAAACAGAAAATGTTGGCTGTTTATTGCTTTTAATGATGCATATGCAGGTATATTTTATTAATCAAGACACTACAAATATTTGTGGCAAAAAATTTATATTTTCCATCAAATGTTAAATGACTACAATCAAAAACATCTTTTTTGACACGCAAGGCATCTGATACAAACAGCAGACGGCATGCGTTCCCCACAACCACACATTCACGCAAAACTAGCATATGCTTGCAGACATTCACACACGGTTTCTCTCCGCGCTAAGAGGAAAGGCGGCTGGGAAGACGAGAAAGAGGAAGCTGAGGTTCTCAGTGTGTTTGGGTGCCTGTATGTGCAAAAGCACGTGTGGAAGTCCATTAATGGGGGTTTATGTGCGTTTGGCTAGGCATGTACTGGCATCTGTAGTGTCTTCTTTAAAACAGGCGCTTCTCATAGCTGAAAGAACAACAAAAAAGATCAGTTAATTTTTTTATAAAAGTGTGGGTTCAGAAAGATTACACATTTTTATTTTGAAAGAACACTGCATTTATTTGATCAAAGATAACATTATAAAGGTCACTTAAAAAACATTTAGGCTTTATTTGAATAGGACTGTATTTCAGACAGGAATCAAGGTGGGAGAGAGAGGGGGGGAGGATCGGGACTCGAACCCAGGACACCCATAGCCCAACAGCACTATATGTCAGCACGCTACCCACAAGAACGCTGGCACCAACATAAATGTCACTTTGGATCATTTTTAAAGTGTCACTATTAAGCCATTCTAAAGGTAATCTTACTAACCCCACATTTTTTATCGGTATCAATATCTTCAGACACGAATGTACAAATGTTCAGCTACCTGTGTAGGCTGTGTACTCCACCCTCCATCTGAGCCGACATTGTCCTCTTTTCAAACCTCAGTTCACCAGAATACATCATTGCTCTGAGATAGATTAAGAGAAACAACAGGGGAAAATGACAAACTGTCTCTCATTAACCTGAAATATATGAATATTTGGGTTTGTGGCTGTTTTAGCAGTGCATTATTGGGTTAAATGTGCAGTGTAGAATTTCAGTGCCACGAAAGGAATCAAACAGAATCGCAAAAAAATCATACTTTTTTTTTTTTTTTTTACAATTTTGTTTGCCGTCACTAGTGGCATAGAAATGCTACACTGCACCTTTGAATGCAATTAATTGCAGGCATGTGAGCAAATAGCACGATTGCTTGTACCTCAGCTGTGTGAGGCTCTTTGCACCGATGTCTTGGCAGGAATGCTGTATGCCAATGAAGAGATATGGAACAAACTTATGGATGGAGCCTTTATCCTGAACAGCCCCTGAAACTCCCTGAGCTACTTTAATCTTATCACTCTCACTGAAAAAGAGACCGAGAGAGATGACAGAGTTAACATGGTTTCAATTTATATTCTGTAAATCTTTCTCAGTCTAAAACGTTAGCTTTTATTCATGTTTTATTAAACTATTATTCCATAAATATACATCTAATTATCATCGACCATAACTTATAGAAGCAGTTGTGAAATAGCTAGCATATAGCAAAGCTGTTTAAAAAAAAAACATGGGAACCCTGTAATTAGTATTAGGAACTAAGAGCAACATGTATTGTATTTGACAAAGGGTTTATTTGTGTTTAACACCTGAAGTATCTGCTCTGTGAACCTAAGTTCTTGTCCATGGCATCTAGTGAGCCCATCCCTCTGTATTTCTTCAGACGGATCCCATCCGAAAAGAAATATTCACCAGGAGCCTCAGAAGTGGCAGCGAGCAATGACCCCATCATCACTGAGAGAAATCAAAACCAAAGAGAATTTAGCTTCAGTTAAGTCTGTATGTTGTGAATATATATCGGACCCAACTCACCTGTAGATGCTCCTAAAGCAAGTGCTTTAGCAATGTGGCCAACTGTCTGAATCCCCCCATCAGCGATGACAGGCACGCCAAACCGCCGAGCATATTCTGATACTTTATACACAGCTGTTGCCTGTGGCCTCCCGCATGCTAGCACTGTGAGAACAATGACAAATAGAGGCCCTTACTATCAACCTAAACTTGCATATTGTGTAGGTGAGGACAATCATATGCATTGATAAACAAATATTCTCCACTAACTGTTGTTCATACAAACATCCAAACTCCCTCACAGACAGACATGTGGACACATCAATGAGTGTATTCTTTGCTCATGCAGTCAGTGACAATTAGCCAACCAGTAAATGTTACATAGTATTGCATGTCAATTCAAAACGAGGAATCTAAATCATACCACTACTTTGAACATCAAAAGATAGAAAGTTAGGATAATATGAAATATATTTAAATTTATAAAAGAGAAATTTTAGATGTGAGATTTTTTTATAAATGAATGAATGAATGAATGAATGAATGAATGAATGAATATCGCACTTATATAGCGCTTTATCATGTATGGTCATACACCCCAAA
>JAUCMT010000154.1:11048714-11063094 GCA_032357475.1 Enteromius thamalakanensis | reverse complement strand
ACCAACAGCAACCTAGTTTTCCCAGGAGGTCTCCCATCCAGGTACTGACCAGGCTCAACCCTGCTTAGCTTCAGTGGCTAAATGGTGAGGTAACATGAGAGGAGATGAAGAGGAGCCCATCAGCAAACCCTCTGCAAGTCTTGACAAACAAGGACAAACGAGAAAGTTTCAAAATGATTTGAATCATCAATTGTTTGTGACCTATCACAAGACCCTCACAATAAAAAGGAAAAACTCAGTGGTAAGCATGTTATACGCGGACACATGCCTGTCGAACCTACTTGTTATCTTGTTCCAAATGTTGACAGAATGGGATCCAAAAATATGAAGCTACTTTTAGCTATTTTTACATTATATTAATTAGCATATGCAAGATGCATGGAAATAAATGCTGCCATGGTTTTTGGAATTTTTCGTTGTTTTTTAGGATTACGAATTAGAGTAGACAAGAAATTAATATGGGGCAGCAGCATTGAGAAATGACAAGTGTCAGCTTTTTACCCCAAACCTCTATCTGTAACTTCAAGTGTCACACCATCTACGCTACAGTAAAATGTAAAAAAAAAAAAAAAAAAAGTGAATGTTAAATGAACACAAACTGCACTGAACTGTAAAACAAAGACCTTCTGAAGTGAGACCAATAGTTGTGAAAGCCTCAGCTATTTCTGGTTTGTTAACAAGTGCACCTCATACACTCCAGTGCTCTTACAGCAGCTCTAAAACCTATTTGGACACTTCAGCCAAATTTCTAGTGTTTTTATTGTACATATAAAATATTAACGCAAATAACATACAGAAACTAAACTAGAGCTTATATTATTTCACTTGACATTGACTTTTAATCAGCGACTTAGCAAATCTATTATTTGTTTTTCCCATAGTCCATCGCATCAACTAAGATACATTAATATACACTACTGCTATTTTATCAGCATGTTTTTTTTTTCTTAAAATAAATGCCATTTAGTTTTAGATTTCAACGAAGTGTGACTCCTGTGTCCAAATACTTTTCTGGCCACTGCACAAACTATGTTAGTGAGGGATTCTGGGTAACAGACTTGAACCAGAGGAAGTGCCAAACGCCATTACTGAAAGGTTAGTCAGACAATGATAAGCATCCAAAACCCCAAAAACCAGCAACTACTTCTAATGATGCAGAGCCATTAACCAGTCAATGCAGCAGGCAGAGTGAGATAGTGAGCCAATGGGATCTTTATGGGGATCAGGGGGAGGGACTTACTGGAGTATCCCGTTACAGTAGTTGGGGTTTTGGGGCTGTGGAGCTTTAAACCAGGAGGAATACTGAGAGGCGCTAGAGAGACACAATTATAGAAAGGGAAATAGAGACTGAGAAAGAGCACAGGGTAGCTCTGTTCTAAAACCCTGCCATGCTGCCTACATAAATGGCTTTCTTCCAAGGAAGTATAACTCTTATGGAATCTCGTAAGGAATGGATTTGGAATGCCGTACAGAGGCTGCAACTGTGTGCAACACAGTTTGATGTTAGAATGCTGCTAAACTAACAGCATGATACTCTAATAAGCATGGGAATGTTACATAAATGCTGGGTAAAATACTACTTACCTATTTTACAGTATAAAACTGTTCAGTTTTAAAATTATAAATGAAAAATTTGCTTGCCTTATTAGCCATACTGGATTTATTTGCAATGCATTATGGAACTGTAATATTCGTGAATAGCATACAATTTAATAACAGCTTATATATTTTTAAAAATTCTATATTATATAAATATAATTTTTTTTTATTTGATCTATTTTGAATTTTCAGTATTTAGTATGACATCCTCCTTCACATAGTATTCTTATATTATTGTACTTATTATGTTTTACTCTGATTTTGATCAAATGAACATGTCCTTGCTGAATTAAAAAAATATTAATTGCTTAAAAATATATAAATAAGTACAGTAAAAAAAAAAATAGTACAGTATCTCAGAAGGCAGTATAGTTATGCCTACATTCTCGATCAGACTTTGCTAGGTTTTGGAACAGAGCTGATATAGAAAAGGGAACTAATGCAAGTAACAAAAACAACCAGTCGAAAAGAAGGAAAATATGCCATAGAGACAGTCAAAGAAAGCATAAAAGAAGGGAAAACTAAAAAAAATAAAAACAAATAAGTAAAAAATTAATTAAAATTGTAAAAATTAAAATAAAAAATATGACGTAAAAGAGAAGAGCCTACACTACCACACTCCCATCATTCAGATTGACAGAGAATGACACCTGGCACAGAGAACTATACAAATGGACAGACAGACACTTATATAGACACAAGCATATTAATTTTTAGACATAACCCACATAATATGGAATAATACCCACACCACACATAAAAATCTGAAAACCTATCTCCACAGATACTAAAACCCCAGAAAAAATGCTGGAAAAGAGGAAACAGGGCAGTGCGAATTGTCTGTCAATCAGTCTGCACAACTACCTTGCAGACAAAAACTGCTGGGATATTTGGGAAATGACAGATAATTTGGACTGCTCTTACAATGTTAAAAGAAACCAGAGGAGGCACTGGACATTAGCTACTCTCCCTGGAATGACTGGATGTAGAAATACAGCCTGTCATGGGCTGAGCGGCAGGCAGTCGGGTGTGCGATTGGTGGACTGACCTTCTTGTGTGATGCAGATGGAGCCGCTGCCCATTCCTACTCTGAGAGCATCCGCTCCGGCATCAATCAAATTCTTCGCCTGAGCCGCAGTCACAACTGCAACACAGAGAACCCTTGTTAACTGTGTGTTTGCAGATGTTATGTTCAAAAAGTTTGCACATAAAACTAACCATTGCCGCCGATGACTTGTAGGTTAGGATATTTCTCTTTTATGTACTTAATCATATTAATCTGAAAGATGGAATTTCCTTGGGAAGAGTCCTAAAGTGAACAGAGAGAAAATAGGTTAACCAAAAAAGACAAAAATAAATAAATAAAAAAATCTTCAAGAACTGATTCACTTAAAGCGGGCCTCACCAGGACAACCACGTCTACACCTGCCTGCACCAGCAGGTCGAGTCTGTATTTGTCATCATTGTGTGTTCCAATGGCTGCGCCACAGAGCAGCTGTTTACGAGAATCCTTTGAGGCCAATGGGAAATCTCGGTTCTTCTTCAGATCTGTCCGAGCGATAATGGCCACCAAACAGCCCTCCTCGTTTACTATAGGAAGCTTACCTATGGCAAACAAACACTGTGTGAGACCTTGAATGGGGGAATTATCCCTTGATAGCATTCATTTTATACTTGATTTTATCAGACTGATTTATTGATATATCTCATGAAAATTTATTTATTTATTTATTTATGGCTAAAATCACTTATATATGCAAATAAAGTAAAAAAAAAAAAAGATATATGGGATCACTTTTTAATCTAAAGTATAAAAAAAAAAAAAATTATAATACACTGCACAAAATGTTAAAATGAAAGCAAAGCTTTCAGAATAGAAAATAATGGTCACGGATTGAAAAATAAGCGTAGATTAAATAATTATTAATGTTTTTTTTTTATTTATTATAAGCTAGAATCTAAACCTGATCCATGACCACTGTTTGCTTTTCTAAAAACTTTGCTTTCATTTTTACATTGTGTGCAATTGTTTCATACTTTTTAAATATTTTTGGCAGACATTTAGCTCATATATATGAAACTGATATACAGAATAAATAATTCACAAAAAAGAATAAAAAAAATTAATATTTAAGAAACAGATTAAAAAAAATTACTAAATGCAATATTTAAAATAAATGGTGTTTTTGAACAAAAGTGTATTCTAGATACAATCAGCAAATATTTAAGATTAAGGTCGCTGTCTTGCTAATATTTTGTGGCATGCCACAGCTAAGAAGTGATACATGAAACACTGTTATATAGATTAATGAATAATTAACATTCATATAAATGTTTTATTTGGTTCAAGGATTAATCGAAAACTTTCAAAAGGGTAAAGAGCTCTCATAAACCTTTAAAGTCTACCCCACCTTTTTTGCTCCTCTGGAGGATTTCATTGGCCTCTTTCAGTGTCACTCCTGCTGGAGCTACAACCAGGTCCTCCTTTTTAGTCATCACCTGAGAGAGAGAGAGAGTTAAGGTGAGCTGAGATCAGCAAAAACTGTTTAGCCCTCATCCTCTGTTAATCCCCACCCACCTCGCTGAGGGGCAGGTCGTGCTCCGACTCTTTGAGAAAGTCGATATCTCGTGATGAAATGATGCCGACCAGACGTCCACCCATTTGTCCGTTGTCAGTGATCGGAATCCCACAGAATCCATGCCGAGCTTTTGCCTGAAATACGTCTCTTACCCGCTCGTTAGGACTCATCACTACCGGATCCGTAATGAAACCCTGTTCGTACCTCTAAACGGGGGTTGATTGAAAGCGGAGGGAAAGGGAGGGAGAAAAGTCAAGTGTGGTTCTATTAGGCATTTCTACTTGGGACACATATTACTTCACACTTGAGGTGTGGATTTCTTGTTTACAAGGATGCTGTTGCAACTACAGGGTAAAGGTCAGAAGAAAAACAGATGTTACGAATGAGAGAAGAAAACTGGTATAAACCTAAAGAGACAATGAAGAGACTCACCTTGACCTTGCGGACTTCATTAGCCTGGAACTCTGGTGTGCAGTTATGATGAATGAAGCCAATCCCACCAGTCAGCTGTGAAACACATCACAATAGACTTCAAAACACATCATGCAAAAATGATCAAGTCTTGAATATTTAGGTTAAACGACTACATTTAGGTTTAAAGACTTAGCTGCACTTACCTGAAAGATTAAGATTGAAAGTTTTAGATGTGTGTGTCTGATAAGATTTTTCGTTTGTCAACTTTTAGATGTATACTGATTACAAAGATGGTCTAAAAGCTAATGGAAATTTTCAAACTCATATCTTGACCCATGGGGATTTTAATTATTTCATTGATGTTCAAATATGAGGGAGCATGTTAAAAAATGTAAAAAAATTCTGTTGTATTATGCATACATACAGATCATTGTGCTTATTCGAATGCCTATAATAGTAAGAAAACCTTCTGTGTTGGAATCTTGTGTCAGTTGTTCTCTTACCGCCATAGCAATGGCCATGCCAGACTCTGTGACTGTATCCATGGGTGACGAGACCAGTGGAGTTTTCATTGTGATTTGTTTGGTCAGTGCTGATGTCAGGTCCTACAGAGAGAGCCACATTAAACCACTGATATAAAAGAAAAATCATCCATCCAACAACAGAGTTAAAAAATTGACTACTGTACAAATGTAGAGTGTTTCACTTACCACTTGGTCAGCTGTGAAGTCAATGTACCCAGGCAGAATCAGGAAATCACTGAAAGAGAATGAAAAAAAGGGGGTGGAAATATGAGTGAGGCAATTCATTTACAGCTGCTGCAAGTAATTTTTAAATGCATATCTCTTTTACTTGACAGATGTAACTGGGAAAGATGTCTTGAGACTGGTTACCACATTGGATTAGCCAATTAGAAATTTGTATAGGTTGCTCTAACAAATAGCTAGGCCAACTGGGGGAGGGCTAACCTGTTCGACCAACCAATGAGTCGAGTGTTCGGAAAACTATGTATCCATGTGTTTAGAAACATTAACAACATAAACATTAACATTAACTTGTTCCATAAAAAAAGTTTACCAAATAAGTCAGACTAATGTACAGTACAAGTAAAACTTCATAAACTTGCTTTATGAAACAGGCGCCTGTACTTATTAAAAGCTGTTTATTTGCTGTAATTTTGCTGTAGAGTTGTTGACGAGTACCAATACGAGTACCAATTCGCCATCATTCGACTCGTTCAACTCTTATCTCGTCCACACTGACACAAACCACGCTGATTATGTTCCAAAGACATACATTTTATCTATTATGTCACATATCATGTTTATGAGTGTGTCAAGCAACGCCCCGCTTATGATAAAAACCGAGTACTTCAATGCTGCAGCCTCATCATGTGTAACGTAAACAGTCTTTTAGAGTGCAACTCTAGTGTTAGATGGTAAACAGAAAGGCGTTTCTAGAAAAAAAAACCTTGCACCTGCCACGGATAGGCTTTCACTCGGGGACTGTACATGCTTTACATGGCAACAGAGAATTCGTAAAGAGAAAGCAACCACAACATACTTCACAAAGCTCACCCTATTTATAGCACGTTTGGGGAGTCTGGCGTGGAAGACAGCCACTAGTTTTGGTACAAGAAAAGCTTCTTGGGGTGGTAACCTTATAAGAATAGACCATGGTAACTTATGCGTTCTCTGTACTTGGCATAATTATACAGCAGATGATGGATCACCCACAGTTCATCAGTTAACCCAAGATGACCTTCCGACCTGACTTCACCTTGTGAACCCACATGCGCCCCCCAGAATGATCCGTCTATGCAGTTCTGACCCATGAGAAACACAGTTGCATCATAGATAACAAAAAAACAGTGTGCTGTCAGTCACGTATAATCATGCTGGATATCAAACCAGACAAATGTGGACCAACAACGACACCTCATGTTAGGCTGTTTAAAATGAAGCTGCATACCGTGTGAGCACATCTGCGTTGCTGACAGGCAAGGGTGTTTAATGTTTAACAAGCAGCAAGTTTAAGAAGAATGCAATGAGACACAAGTTAAAGTATTTACTTATAGGTAAGGCCGTCTCCGCAGTTGAAGAGCTGCTGTCCGGTTAGACCGTCGTCAGGCACGTAACCCGTTTGTCCGCTGATTAAATAGTCCGCCATAACGCATGAAAAGCGGAAAAGTCCAAATAATGAGTGTTTTTCCAAGACGTTGAGCCGGAGTGCACACAGTCCGGTGAGAGATGTCCTCCTCGGAGCCTTTATCTAATAGTCTTTACGACACCTAATGACATTAAATGTCGCAAAAACCTCAGGCTTCTGTGAAAAAACGGCTCTGGATAAAAGAAAACCCAACACGCTCTTGTTTTTGGGACTGGAGCTGACCCGTAGTGCCCACAAGCAGCACACGTGTCTGTCTGTAAGACGACCTCGTCTTCCGCAGATATAAATAAGGTGTCTTCGTACGTCATTTCCGGGCTGTAGTAGGCTGGCGTTTTTTTTTGCTAAAATGGTTTTATTTAATATTCCTGGGTACAGGAGATTGAGGGTCATCTGTTTACCCTGGTGGCGCAGTGGAAGGGTGGGGTGTTTGTTTGTGACTTCGTTCTCGTTATCTCGCTCGTACGTGTTCAGCACGAGGGTAAAATTCTTGGATTTAAATTTATCTCGTGCGCTCAGCCGCTGACTTTATTTGGCTCTTATGAACTGACCTGAATATGCAGTCCCGGGAGCGCGCGAGGACACCTAATGCCCTTCTAGTGCGCGCAACGACCATTTGAAGACTACTTGTGCTGTGAAATAATGCCCTTAATATTTACTCTATTGAGACTGCAATACAAATACAGTTATAAATATACATTTTGCATAATCAAGTCAAACAGTCAAACTTAACTGCGTAATAGCAATTATTTTGTATAACATGACCTTTTTTGTATTTTAATTTTGTATTGTACATTTTTTTTCTCTTTACTAGAAATATTAACTTATTATATAAAAAATATTATTTCTGAGGAGAAAGAAAACTACTAAATCCTTTCTGTAACAATCAAAAGGAAAAGTGGTTCATATATAATACTGGATATAGTGTGTATTATGTTTCTATAAAGTTCAAATGCATTCTTTTATGGTGGTGGATGGCCTATAGTAACCATAATTATACTGATGTAAGAACGTTGTAAGGATCCTGTTTGTGATATCTTTAATTTTATGAAAACAGAAAATGGCAAATATGAGCTGTATTAATAGATGGCACCTCTAACATTCTGGTGTCAGAGGTTACTTGTTAAAAAGTTTTGTGGTACATAAATATGTCAATTCAAATGGACATTGTTCAAATTTACGGTATAATTGATTTTTTTTTTTTTTCGTTGGAAAAAAAGTTTATTTAGAAAAAATGCATTCAACTGATTAAAATCTTTATATTTTAAAATAAGTTTTTTAAATTCTTTAGAACTTGGAACTTAAAAAAAAAAAAACATCCAATTTCACACAATATTTAGCAGCACAAACATTTTTAATTGTGATAAGATTAAATAATAAAATAATATAAATAATAATAATAATAATAATATTATAAAAAAATATAATATGATTCTTACCTTATTAAAATTAGTATATAATAATGATTTATGAAGGATCCCGTGACACATAAGACTGTAGTAAAGGCTGTTGAAAATTCAGCTTTGCCATGACAGGAAAAAAAAAATTACACTTAAGGTATATGAAATCAAAACAAAGAAACGGTTATTTTAATATTTTACAACATTATTGTTTTACTGTATTTTTTAATTTAAAAATGCTGCTGTGTAGAGCACTTGTTTAAAAAAAAAAAAAACCCAAACATACAGATATTACTGACCGCAAAATTCTGATTGGTAGTGTAGTGCAAATACATCTTTAATGTGTGCGCACAAAAAAACAACACAGAGTCTCTGTCTGGTTTAAAAACTTTCTCTCAGTAACTCTATTCTGTATTAATGTACAACCGTTGAAAATTACAGCATCATTTGTTTTTCATCTTTTTTTTTTCAGTTTTTTTAAATGATCTAACTATCAACAGCCATTTTCAAGGAAGAAAAAAAAACATGAGAAGAAAGCAAGAGTGAGAAGGAAAGGCAAAAGTTACGGCAGGAGCAATGATGGAGGAAGAAAAGAGTTAGACTGTTTCGGTGGAGTGTTTTGTGTGTGTGTGTGTGGGTGTGTGTGATGTCAGCTGACGTGGATATGTGAAAATGCAATGTTTGCGTATGAGAATACTTGAACATAATCATGCTATTCTCAAACCCTGCAGTAAAGGTTACAAAGCAAAAAAAAGGGGAATATGAGGGAAGGAATGAACAAAAGGGAAAAATGCTTTGAAAAGGGATACTATAAATGTGAAAAACAGAAAGGAGATGGACAAAACATTATGAGATGCCGAGTAGAATTTTGACAAAAAAGCAGAGGGGTATCTTTGGAGAGAAGGGACCAAGACAGTTGAGAGAAGAGTGAACTTTCATGTGGATTTAATGGACGGATGTTCAGGTGTCATGGAAATCCTTCAGCAGCGTCCGTCTTTTCTGCTCAGCCATGTGCATTTGATTTTCCAGATCCTACAGAGAGAGACAGAGATTTAGTTTTTTTTTTTATTCCAGTATTTTCACAACCATTTTCTGGTTTTTGTTCCATCTCTCACCCCTCTATCATTAGCACTCGGCTCTCCTCTCTCATAACTGTCTGCTCTCTCCACTTTCCATGACAAGTTCTCGATCTCAGCCTCCAGCTGCGCTTGCTGATACTCAAACTACATGGGGAAAAAACATTTGATTTTGCGTTACCAAAGACTGATCTCAAAGAGATACTTGACTTTCAATGGAAAATTAACATATAAAGCAATAGCTTACCAGTTTTTTGCGGGGCCCAGACTCCATGTAGTAGGCATAAGGATAAGTGTACTGCAGTGTATACCGACACTACGGAGAGAGCAAACAGACAGCGTAAACATGTGGAAACACAGACAATTGTGTCTGCAGAACACTGCTGCAAGATAAAATAAATGGAATTGCATTGTCTTATGTAAATTATCAAATCACAAAGGTTACCATTTCTTTAAATATATATTGATTTAGAGTGAAGCTGGACCGTATCATTTAACATGTGAGCAGTGTTTACAGTTTGTTTTCCCAGTAAATGGAAATTTAACATCCACCACAGAACTTCCCAAACTGATAATGAGAAGTGCTTATAAACTGGCTGCCAAAAAAAATATACGACAACCATTCATATAAGGACTGCAAGTTTATATAGTTTTACTGTAAAACAAAAATTACATTTTAACATTATTAAAATATTATTTTTATTTTTACACCATACTAATTAAATGACACATTTTGGTGCTAAATTGTGTAGCCTTGAAAAATAAACCTAAATTTTCAGAAGAGAGAAAAAATAAAATAAAATCCCAAATCATTCACAAGCAGTCCTAACTATTGAATACAGCGAGATTCAGCCCCTACCTTGGCCAGTAGCTTGGCAGCATTCTGAAGGTACTGCCAGTCAATCCAAGTGCCCAGGTTGTTCATGACTCGCTCTTGAATCTTCTCCTGGATCCGCTGGTATGTCTGTGCCTCCAGCTGCAAACTCTTATTGTGGTTCTCCCACTGAAAAAACACATAATGTACAGATTAGGTTATCAAAGCAATTAAGTGCCAATGCTGTTATTAACATGAAACCTGAAAATTGGTATGTTTCCTCAGGCTGTGAAAAAAATATAGAAATTAGTATAATCAGCATAACAATGAAAGCCAAAACCTTTTCCTAATCATTTCTCCAAAAAGTTACATGTAATGCGGTCTAAGTACTGAGCCTTGTGGTACTCCACGATGCACTTTTTACTCATTGCTATAAACTGATGACGATCATACGTATGATTTGAACCGTGCCGATGTCATTCCATGCCAACTAATAAATAAAATAAGATAACAGCTTGGTTTCAAATCTACCTGTATTGTCATCATAAAGGCATGATCTTAACTAAAAAAAATAAAAAAAAACAGCACATAGGCAGCAATTGGGAAACAAATACAATACCACACAAATAGTACTAAATGTTTTTATTGATGCTTCTCTTTAATGAGTTAACTATAATTCTACTGGCTACTACAACAACGTACTTGTCAGGATCACTACGAAGCTAACTAGGTTTTGGTCTTTATTTTTCGAAAGTGATTTATTTATTATTAATTTATCATTTGTGTCTCACCCGCTCAAAGTAGAACAGGTACTTTTTGAGGGCCTCTCTGGCCTGGGCCTGCTGGCTCTGATTCACGATGTCTGGGTTCTCTTTGTAGCGACTGCACTCGTAGTACTCACTGCCATGAGTCTTCCAATCTCCAAGACACATCCAGCAGAAATCTACACACAATTTCATTACAATCAAGACAACTTCACCACTTACTAATACTTCATGTAATTTTTAGAAGCTACAAATCACTGGGAAAAACATACCATGTTTACACTTTGAGCATTGCTGCAAAGAGAAAGAGAGAGAGGTGAAAAACATGTTTTTCGTTATTTTTTATTTTTGCTCTAGAACAAATTAATGCAGCCAGGATGAAATAGATCAGGGGGTTTCAAAGTTGAAGACAGTGGGACTTTATTTTGACAACTTACCCAATGGTGCCGCCCTAAATTACTACTTTAAAATGAAATTAATAAATTGAACTAATTAAATGTTATAATTTCTACCTCATGAAAGTACGGATAGAACGATTTTCTGTTTCTATTTGGCGTAATAGCTTATTTTTTTTACGTTGGCTTGGGAAAGGCTGATAAATTCATAATTAAATGGCATGGCTGGTTCAGAAATACGGCACACAGAGCGCTCCTAGTACACACAGTACAGCCGTTCAACTGCAAGCACCACTGCTGTCTCCATCACCAACTTCCCAAACAGATGAACTCACACAAAAATAAAGTTACTGTGTCTGCCTGATAAAAAATGCATTTCAAACACATACATATTTTAGAGAATGTAGTTAATATTTGCGTCATCTCATCCATCCACGAACCACCCGCAATTAATCATCCTTTGGGTTTAAGCCCTGAAGTTGAAGGCTATGAATTGGGGGTCTTATAAAGTGCTCGTTATACCTATATATACACCGAACACCAGCGAATTCACAGCTATGGCCTTTTAGGTGAAAAATTATTCTCATATTTTTTACTTATTAATTTAGTATTTAAATAAAACCATTTAAATATATATAATAATTCAACTCAATTATATTTTTAATTGATGAAAAAAAAAAAAAAAAAAATCAGTAAAGACATTTATAATAGCACAATAAATTTATATTTACAAATCAATTTGAACAAACTTCAAATAATCAAAAACATTAAGCAGCTTAACGGAGGCAATAAAAAAAATACTAATTACAAATGTTTGATGAACAGATCAGCATGCAAGAATGATTAGAGTAGTTTATAAAATAAATCATTACCAAAAAAAACATCTTACTGAAACTTCTGAATAGCATCATAAATGTGCCGATAATGAAAAAGGATGCGTTTACGACTCACCATGTGGTTGCACCCTCCATTCTTCTCAATGCAGATATTGCACTTAGGGCACTGTGGGCACAAAAATCAAAACATAAATATTAAAACATCTTCACCGTCAAATATAACTTGCACTCCTCAATGTGACTCTTCTCTTCGTCTTAAATGTATCTGTGTGTGCTTCCTTACATCTTTAGTGTGTGCACTGATGTAGTTGGCTGTCTCGGAGTCATCTGCACATTTGGTGAGCCATTTGCGGATGGTGGCACAGTCTGTGGGTGCGTGGTACATCTGTCTGCACTTAAAACTGAAGACAGACAGACACGTTCAATCCAGCACATGCAATCCCATGTATCACGCCATGAACAAAGTAACGTTTACAAGTGTAGTTGTGTGTAATACCAGAAGACTTCTTCGCAGCGGCTGCACTGGACTCTACGAGCTCGAGGTTTCTGCACCTGTATAACTATCGGACAGTCAGCACCAGGACACAACTGCAGCTGGAAATGACTCTGCAGACACACAGAAACATAAGCAGGTTAAGAGCGACCAGTGAGACGTGCCTCAAAGTTCAGAACAGCAGTCATTTAAAATGTTTTATGCAATAACTTTTTAAATCATTTAATTTAATCCTAGCAAAATAATAACTAATTACATTAATAATTACTTTAGGTCAAAACAAAACTCCAACCGAAGCGCGTAATAACTCAATGTATAGTACAATTATCGTCGATGAGGTAATCTACACCTAATAAAAGGTGAAAAGTGCACTAGTAGCGGATTATATTGGCAGGTAATTCATATGGAAAAGACATATTGTGCATCCCTAGACAGACACACACCTCAACATAGTCCCTGAAGAGGTAGCGTCTGTATTTGTCTTTCAGTTCCTCGCTGGGCAGCAGAGGAAGAACAAAATCTTCGGGCATGCGAAGAGAGCAGTCCTGCGCCATGCAGGAGATCTCTATAGACAAACACAACCCACAGAGGAGATCAGATAACAAGCTCGCTCTAATCAGCAATACATACTGTACTGCACTCAGTCTTTATGCACTCAATGTGTGTGTGCGTGTACACTCACCTACTCCCACGCCATCTTTGACAAGTACAGTGCAGTGCTGCTCCCAGCATGCCTTGCAGAAGGAGTGCTGACAGGGTAGAGAGAGGAGAGCGTCTCTCCGGACCAGCTGCAGACACACCCCACACTGCTGTGATGTCCCGGCCTGAAGACACACACACACACACACACACGTGTCAAGAGAAGGACGTGCAGTAATAATGATTAACAGAATAATTAGCTGTTGTCCCAGTCAACCATTTTTTTCACAGCGTGCTGGTTTCTTGCCATTCGTCACTGTTTCACATAATAAAATTATTCAACTTGAATCAATTTCATGTCTATTATTGATGTGGCAAATAGCTGTGTAAGATGCAAGTATAGTCCACTTGTCAAATAACCCATTAACTGACTGTACACTGCATGTAGACCATACCCAGTGCCGGCTGAAATTAGTCAAAGAGCAGATTTCATGATAGGCATATTTTTAATTGCCTTAACATTGCATTTTAAAGCTGAGAAAGTGTCTTAGAATTCAAGTAGGGGTTTTTAACCCCCCCCCCCTAAAGTGAGAAAATGCATTTCATTTTACATCAAATACTTATTTAAAGACTACATTAAGATACAAAACTACAGGAACTTACAGTGAGAGATCTGCAGATGGTTGTGGGATGAGCATGGGCTTCACATAGCAACTGAGAGGAATTGGATTTACACCTTTAGATACAGAAAAAATATGATTAAGACAGAAGTACCATCAGGATTTTAGGTTAAACATTATATGAATGTAATGAATAATATAGGTGCTGTATGTAGTGCATTTTCATTTTTTTTTCGTTTTCTTTTAGACTTTTCAGTTGACTTGACTAGAAATCCTGCAGTGACAAATAACACGCACACTAATGTTAAAAAGTTTGGAATCAAATATTTATATTTTTTAAAGAAATCTTTTATACTCATAACAGCTGCATTAATTTGATCAAAAAAAGTACAAATAGCAATAGTGTGAAATATTCTTACAATAATAATAATACGACATTAAAATAACAAAGCTGAATTTGCAGCAGTCATTACTCCAGTCTTCAGTGTCACATGATCATTCTAACATGCTGATTTGCTACACAAGAAAAAGATCATCATGAAAACTTTTGAGCCAACTCTGATACTTTTTTCAGTATTATATATA
>JAUCMT010000154.1:11035057-11048687 GCA_032357475.1 Enteromius thamalakanensis | reverse complement strand
TATATATGTAATTACAATTATAATTTATTTGCGTCATAAAAATAATTATTTGCTGTCACTTTTGATCTTTATGCATCCTTGCTGAATGAAAGCACTATTTCTAAAAAATAAAAAAAATACCTTACTGACCCAAACTTTTGAACAGTAGTCTCTTAGATGTTATGAGTAACTACACAAGAATTACAGTTGTTTAAATCATTTTAGATGAAAAATAGCATATCACACCACTGCAGCTATTTCAAATTACCTACCTAAGTGCAGATATTTTGTGTGTTCACGCTTCGCTGTATTTAATTACCTTTCGAGTATTTGTGACAGTTGCCAGTGAAAATGTACAAGGACCAGTTTGGCTACAGCCGGTGACACCTGAAGGGAGAAAGAAATATCTCTGTACAGACTAAACTCCATGAACTGTCAGAACAATTTATAGCTTGGAAAGACATAAATTAACAGCTAAATATTGCCAGGCAACAATAAATCTCATTTATCCCTTACCTTTAGGGCACTGGCTACATTGTTGACTTCCTCAGTTAGTACCCTCTGGCTCTCCCTGTATGTCAAGCAATTGAACTGGTATTCTTCCGGGTCAAACGGTTCTTCTACCGCCACGTCATCATCAAGTCCATCATAATAATCAGGGATGTCACCCTCTACGACGTCTTCATCATCTTCGTCGAATTCCTCGTTGCTGTCTGAGGCTTGGCTACTCATATCCACAGACATAGCCCTCTGGGCCGACCTTTCCCTGACTGACAGCTGCTCTCCACTAATCAGCAGCTACTGAGCTGCTTCTTTCCGCCCCCGACTGGACTGAGAATCCCAGGGGGCCCTGTGGCTTTTAGCAGCACCGAAAAAAGCAGAAGAAATCACACTCCCCGTCACTCATGAGGAAACGGAGCAAGGGATGAGCTCAGACAGAGAAAAATACTGAAAGAAAGGAGAAAAACACATTATTTGGTATTTGTTATTTAGACGCATCTTAAAAAGACACTTAACTTAAAAGCTAATGCTGGTTCTGTTTTTAGATAGATTTAAACTGCACCATCATGAAGGGATTTATTTTGTGATGACTATCTGAGTCCATCTTCCCCTATTTATGAAGCAGCTCCTTAATAGGTACACGAATAGACATACAATAATGATTTGAGTTGAAATTATTTTATTATGTGTGCAGAAAGAGACCTCAGAGTGCCCAGGAACACTGAACTAAATCTTCAACACAAGTCCTGGTATTACTGGAATTTATTATCCAATAATCACCATCTGATTTTCACATTATCTGTGTGATAATAACATAAAAATATAATCTGTAGAATCATATACAACTACCTAAATTTACAAACATGAAATACAGATTAGAGCTATTTTAATAATTACTTAAGCTGTAAGACAAAGAGACCACTTTTTCAAAGCTCGTAAAGTAATATTTCACATTTTTTTTCATCTGAAGTCTTTATTAAAGGCACAATATGTACGATTTTTGTAATAAAACATCCAAAAGCCACTTGCAGTGTTATATATTTCATGCAGTTGTACTGACATTTTCTCAAAAGTTCTGTAGGATTTGTAAATAATGAACCGTCCCTGTTCCTTGTCGCCTATCAATGACGCAATATCCGCGCTATCCTCGGTTTCCGCCTGTGACTACTACGGCAACATGCGAGGACACATGCGGAAGTGGTAGTTATTTACTGTGGGTTTCGATGTCATGGATCATGATTACACTGTCCACAAACCCAAAATACATAGATGTATTCAAACCGAGGAAAGAAGATATTGGAAGAGTCAACGAAATAAAGAAATAAATTTCATTGTGGCGTTTCCGAAATGGAGGGAGCATCACAAAAACCTCGGACTGGACAGAGACTCCACTCTCGCGTGTGTTTTAATAGACGGGTCACCAAATATATATTATTCATTGTGCAAGTATTAGTCATGTGCAGGTGTTTAAGTGATAAAACAGATAGAAAAGAGCCTTTCATCCATGAGCATGATATGTGAAGACGACATCTCCCAAAGTTCAATGCTCCATCATTGCGTCATCGAACTTCGCCTCTTGTTATGAGAATAGGACAGAAAGACAAAGGTACAAAACTGAGTCCCTAATGGATTCAATAAAGGATCTACAATTCTATGAAACTGGAAAACAATCATCATCAACAACAAAAAATGCATAAATCTAATATTTTTTAAATAAATAGTTAATAGACATATCTTTGTGGGTAAATGTTCTTCTGGAGTCTGACTGATGAAGACTCTTCAAAGTATCACAGCTAATGTAGTTTTTCAATCAGGAATTATATTGTTAGAATGATTTTAAAACATCTCTTTAAATAATGCACTCCGATGGCTTCAACAAACCAATATACTATTGATTAACAACCTCAGAGTTCACAATAGGTCTGCCTTTACGCTTTAACTCTTGTGGAGAAACTTGATGGGATTTTATTTCAGGTCTGTCGCACTCTATAATAAGAAGTGGGTAGTTGTGTTCAAGCTCTTTACTGGTAGTTTATTTCCTGACATACACGGTGAAAGCGGCCTTGCTGGTGTGCTTCACTTCAATGACGCTCGCTGAGCTTGACCCCACTGTTCAAGGAGCTGTTCCAGTCCAGTATTTACAGATCAACACACCTTGAAAACTCTCTGAAGGTTGTACTTGTAGATGTTTGTCTCGGTATTACCAGCGGCCAAGCATCTCTTTGAGGGTAAGACAATCATAACCTCACATGCAGAGCGGCTTAGCGTTCCGTTTTAACGGATTACACGGTGTACTGAGAGTCCAAACGGGACAGCAGGAGCAGGGAAGGCCGCGTGACCGCGCGCCCGATGATCACAGAGATCAGAGCTCCTGCTGATGTGATGACAGTCAACGATTTAATCGAATAAACAATCAGTGCACGTTTAATTCAACGTGAGCAACCGTCCAGTCCACTTTGGACCCCCCACGGTCACGGGACGACCTGAAGGTCCGTCCAAAGCGTTCGCGCACTGTCTATCCCTAGCATTCCGGCCGGGGCTATAAATAGAGCGCAACGCTCGGTGCCATGCATGATATCACGCTCAGCTGGTTTACGGATCATGGTTTAAGTGCGTAGGGGTTGAACAAGGACTGAAAACTCACGGTACTGACTGTGCTGGTTCTGCTTTGTTTACTCCGTATGAATCGGGCCGCACCAGCTGTTGCTCCTCTCTAGATCAGCAAATAAATCCAGCAGCGCGATCGACGCGACCTCTCCAGCTTTATCCCTCGGAACATCTATTGTTTCACTACGCATACCCCACTGTTTAAAGTACGCACAATCCAATTAAACTCATTTAAGTGAAGGAACGGGTGGTTTGATGTCGCTTTAAGGGCTTTATTCGCAATCCGTCAGCGCGCACTCCAGCTCGGGGATTCGTTTGTAAACAAGGCCGTTTCGGTTGGTTCGCCAAAGCCGCTAATCTAATCGTTCAAAGCCCCCCGTCGTACCCAACATACTGACTTTACTCACCTACCGGGCTGCGTCGGGCCGCCACTCGACGCTGGCTCAAGAAAGATCTTGGGGCAGAGATCTGATCCGTTCGCTTAGATGAGTCGCAGCAGAACTGAAGATCGGAAGTACGGGGGGATTGTAGAGCGGCGTCACTTCCGTGTCCGTGCGCGAGGCTGTTTTCAACTGAGAACTGACTGAGGAGGGGCACACAAACACACACGCTCACATACACTCAAAACTCACATACTTGTAGTCAAACACAGTCATGCGCGCACGCTCTTGCAAATGTAGGTCAGCAAAACAAGAAAAACGATGTGCAACGTGGGTAGTTACAAAAGCAAACGGAGAAAAAGTCCCACGTTACAAGTTCGAACTCTAAAGACCTGCCTGCTTTGTTAATAATGATGAAACAAAACCGGAATATAATTTAAAACTAAAATGTGTTTTTTAGCGCCCTTTAGTATGTGCAAGAGCCTATTGGATGTGCACTACTCGGATATTTAAATATTGATATTTTTTGCAAGAATGGAATTTAGCTCTTAAGTATACAAAAAAAGGGATGCACCCTTTAATAAATTATGCTCAAATATTTAATTAAAACAGTGCACTTTCTGTAATATCTACATGTCAGAAGATGTATGTCTGCTACAATGAATTTACTCCAACTTCCTGATTCAATAGGAAATGTCAATGCAGGAAATAATCTGCTTGGGTATTTTATGCTTTGCTGGCATTTTTAAAACCTTTTTTTCCCCCTGTTTTGTAAATGTATGTTTTACATCAGTTACTCAAAAAACAAACAACAATTGCTGGATAGATCCCTGTAGCATATGTGTTGCACATATATATATTTATATGAATGCTGCGCCATTTCCTTTGGTTTCTGTTAGGTTATCTGTTGAGAAAAAAATATGTTTATGAGGGCTGAATGTTTGGAGATGGACATGTGGGGACAGAGAGGAGTCAAGGGGGAGGCTGTTACCTGATTCAGTGGACAAACTTATCACACTCCTCTGTTTTGTACATCTACAATCCCAATTACAGCCTGATGTACATCACAATTTGGATGAGCAGATCTATCACTCTTAATCCTTCATTGCAACTTTAATAGTATTCACTAAATTTGTGCGAAACATCAGGACAATTTTTTTTTTTTTTAATAATGTGCTGCTTTTTTTCGATTAATAGTTATTATCTGTGCACGACCTTACAAACAGTGAAAGACTATTTAGAACTCATCATTCAGACACAAAAACTCCAGCATACCAGTTGTTTATTTGCATGTTTTTTTTCCCTTCGATAGTACGTTCTATAAAAATATGTATTTTGATACAAAAATGAATGTACATTCTGAAAAGACAATGAAACATGAATTCTTGACAATTTCAAAAATTCCCTGCATATGCAGCTATTGCAGTTATAAAAGGTTGGTGACGGGGATTTAGAGCTCAGTTGCAGATCAAATGTTCTTATAAATGCAGAAAAACATTTAAAAGGAGGATAAGAGAAAGGAAATATTAAAGGGATGATTTAGTCAAACTTTTTCAAAAGGGAAGAGTTGTTTCTCTTCTCCACGTTTCTCTCGTTTAGTTACACGCCTAACGATTTTTTCCTCTTGCTCCTCTTGCCTGTTCTGCGGCCATGAACTAGTCAGAGAAGGAGGAGCTGTCTGGGCCCCGCCTTCTTCCTCCTCATCTGAGGACAGTCCTTCTTTTTCTTGCTTAAGCCCCGCCCCTGATGCCAGCCCCTGCTGCCCGTAGCGACGCTTCAGCCTTTCTTTTATCAACAGGCCTTTGACTAGTAGTGTCCAGTTAGCCACCACACGCTTTTCACGTTTCTGTTAAAAGATTCAACCATAATATTTACAAAACACAAATTATTCATTTAAAAAAAATCAAAAGTACTATTTCCTAGACAAAATATTTCTTCAGTGTTAGGTAAAGTTGACATTTTTAGTTTTAGATGGTGATGCTGTTGTGAAAGATGGCATTATTTACAAAGAAAGACATCCACACACCTCTTGTTCTTTCTTTTGCTGGATATCTTGCTCATTTTCCCAGGCTGCTTTCAGGATTTCTTGGTGCTCTTCACAGACAATATAGCCATCGTTACTGAAATATATGACAATGAAATTACAGATTCTACAGAGAACACCAACATACATTTATATGCACAATATATTCCTGTTTTAATTTACCATGTATTAAATAAATGGACAGAATGAGAAACACTGAATGTGAAACTTGACATTCATGGATGGACAAAATGTATGTAGAAAAAGATAATTTCATTGTACTCCACCAGGTTAGGACACATTATTACAAACACCTTCAAACTTACACTGCATGTGCAAATCCACAATGGTAATCGAAACCCGTCACGGCTGTAGCGCAGTCTATGTTCAGTTTTCTAGCCACTCTGTGCAGATTCGGCAAATGCAGGTGAACACATCCTACTGGCAACATGCATGACTTAAACATGTAGACGTTCCCAAACTCATTACGTGGTACCTGAAACATACATACGCATAAATTCAGCACTGCAAATATGTTTATTAACTTTAACTAACTTTATTAAAATAATTTCAACTCACTTTGCCATCAACGGCGATCGGAGGCTGGTATTCTTCAGTTTGCCAGACTCCGAAAAGAGCCAGATCTTTGACATTTTTCTGTTCTGACATCATCCTGGCTTTACGAGAACGGTTGGAAAAACCAAGCACCATCTGACAGACATTAGCTTTAAAAAATTAGCTTTATAGAGAAGTCATGCCACTTCGTGCCAAATACACATTAAAAAATAGGGGGAAAAAAACATGTTAAATTATGCCCAGATCCAACCTTGTATGGCTCCTCTCCTAATCGAACGGTTCTTGCTTCCTTCAGCCAGGTATCTCTAGAATGGAGTGTGTGTATACAGTCTCTAAAATTAAAGAAACATCATGAACACAAATGGGCTGCATTTATATCTGGGGGGGATTATGTTTCTGTAATTTAAATAAAGCTGAAATAATATTATACATATTGTATATATACTGTATAATGTATAAGAAAAAAAACTAACTGTAACTAACAAATGAAATAAAATAAAGATCAAAAACAAAACAAATAATTAAAATCAATTTAAATGAAACTCAAAATATAAAATGTTACAAGAAATAAAATATAACTCAAAAGATTCTTAAATTATATAATAGTATATAAAAAATACTAAAATAACACTGACTTAGTTCATCTTTATAAACAACAACTGTTAAATATAAGCTTTAGTAAATGTAAATTTTTTATTTTTATACATGCAGTATTGCATTGTGATGCCTAAATTTACTTAAACCATTTAATACTGAATGTTTTTTTTTTCTTTATTTAAACAAAACAGAATTGAGTTTATTATCAGCCATTTACTTGTTTTTGATCATAACAAAAATAATAAATGATTTATCTGCAATATGTTTTCTAATTCAAACTTTATGTTCTAAAGCAGATTGTACACAGGAATATTCATCCATCTTTCATGCTGTACTTGCTGTAATGTTGTGATGTCATTTACTCATGTGTAGCATTCAAACTATAGAGAGTTTACCGTGAATAAACTGGCTCTCCTCTGCAGTACCCCAGGACAGCGGCTGTAGAGGGGTAGATGGCCTCGTATTTTAGCAGGTGCCTCTTTAATGCATACAGCGGATGGTTCTTGTATTCTGAGATGGATGTTGGCAATGGCTTGTCCAATAACTTTGCCTGCATCTGTAGATGAGGAGCACAGGTGAGTCTTAACGCACATCACATGTGATGAAAATATGTTAGTGTTTACAATATTTTGAACTACAATTTTTTTTTACTACAATTCTTTGATGAATAAAAACCTAAAAAAAGAAACATTGTTTATCTTTTGACACTGACATAATTTTATTTATTTATTTTTTAATTTCTCATCAATTTAATGTGTCCTTACTGATAAAAAAGTTATTACCTTTTATCATTTATTTTTGCTAAAACATGTATTTGGCATAATTCATCAAAAGTTTTATTTCACACACACACACACACACACACATATATATATTTATATAAGTGGTGTGCATAGATACATTTTTTAAATCTAGATTATTTTGAAATTAATCTAGATTTATCTAGACTAAAATGGCTTATTTGAATTCTGCCAAAGGCATTCAGAACGTGTGTGCTACCTAAATAATAACTAAAAGTAAAGCCCTATTCAGACAGGTCTAGTTTTACAGGGGGTCATTAGAGGATGTTTTGTTTCACAGACTTACTTGGCGATTTTAATCCCATCTGAATCTGCCATGTCTGTGTTTTTCTCTCATAATCGCTGATAATTCTAGAGTCCGAATGCGATGATATATTCACAACGCATTTCTTTGTGTGTTTTGGCCAACGCAATATGCCGACTTTTAATATATTTTGATATATAAAAAAAAATTATAAATACAAATAAAGAGTCAGATCACGTAAACTGTTAAGACTGGCTATTGTAATATCAGTATCAGGTAAAATTACTCACGTTCATTCATGTACTCGGTTACATATGTTTTAATTATCAAAATTACACATGGGTTTACTACAAATAAAAATCATAATAGTTGAACTAAAGTAACCACACATTAATTAACATGGTTTTGCTAAACTAGCCATTTAGCTTCACCATGGCATTTGTGATTATACTAATTGTAATCAATCGGAATGACTATAGCAATGCACGCATGACCAGATGTACAAAACAGACCCTCTCACCTCTGTAACAAACACAGAGATGTTCGAAGCTCACATAGTTTAGAAAACTATTCCAGTCCTAATAGGGCTACAGTGCAATTTGGCTAGGTATACATCCAAGCTAAAATATCAAGGTAAAAGCCATCATAGCTTGCGTAGAATAGACCCAGCTCCCAACCCTTTGTGAATAGATTAACGGCGAAATGTTTTATTGCACAGTAAGAGTCTCCCATTAACGCCGATAACGACCCACCACTAATATATGTATATAAATTAAACCAGCACAATCTAATAAAACATGCTTATTGAATAAAGAGAATCAGCAGAGAAAATATGTTGGAGGATCTTCCTCTTCTTCTAGTATTAAAAACGTGTGCGTTATCTGGGAATGACCAATTCTACAGCGGGTTAAAACAATCTGGTCCCATCTGACTAATTTGACTTCAAACTTATGAACAGAAGTGCACATATACCTCCTGATCCTCCTTCTGTCCTCTTTCAGTATCTGTAGACTTGTAGAGCTCCATAGTCTCCTCCCACCATTCTGAGTCGACCCGGCGTCTGCGTGATGATGTCAGCCACGTGGGGTCATACCTGCTGCTAAGATCTTTCAGGTACCCTTCCTCATCAACACCCACTACGTAAGTGATTGGTTGAGTGGCCTGATCGGAGCATAGATGCGGCTGGCCAACACCTTGATCCACATCAACACACAGCCACTTCCCCGTACTTTCCAAATAAACCTCCAACCACTCATCTGCCCCTTTCCCCTCCTTTCTTTTACGCCGTTGTTTCTTCACCTGTTTCTCTTCCTCTTCCTCCTCTTCACTTTCCTCTTCCTGTTTGACCTCGCTCGACCTCCGAGGAGCCCAACCTTTTCCTTTCACCTTTGACTCTCTGCATACTTTCATGGCCCCGTCAGAGTCTTCACTGTCCTCCTCATTGTTTGGTTGAAACTCTTCCTCACTCTGCTCCTCTTCCTCTTCGCTGCTGACTTCTTTGTATGACACTTTTGAAGCTACACTTCTTCTTCTGCTATTTTTGGGTTTCTGTCCCCCTGCTGTCTCTTTCTCTCCCCCTTCCTCTTTCTTTTTCTTTCTCTTTCCACCTCTTTCCTCTTTTACTGCAGCATTATGGGCTGATGATGGGCGCTTGGTTCCAGGAGACATCTTGAGCTCCGGAGAGGGTTTCCCAGGCCGATCTTTTCCTGGAGAGCTCTTGGTGGGTGTGGTCTTGCTCTGAAAATAATAAAGCAAAAACATCAAAACTACAAAACAAGAAGAGGTACACAAGAAAAAGAAAAATAATATTAATTCAAAGTCACCTTGCTGGCAGGTGGTGGTTTCAGAGGAATGGGTTGCAATGAAAGAACCAATCGACAGAAAAGCCGCAATGACCGCAACACCAATAAAAACAGCTACAGGAAGTGACATCACAGATTAAAACCAAACCAAGTTGAACTTTAAACTTCCATTCATCGGCATTCAACTCCTATCTCTTTGGGAAACATCAAATTCTCCAGAACCGTTTGTAAAATTTAAAATTAAAATTTCATATTTGAAATCGCAAATGAAATCTGACAACAACAGTATCATAAATGTTTATTTTGCTCAAATAGCATTCAAAAAAGCTAATTTCTCAAGCTAGACCAACCAGTGTGCATGCACAGTCCCAAGCGTTAACCATTTCTATAGCAACCAGAATTTCTAACGGCAGCTGCAGTGATGCGCTGAATTTCCCGATTAGCAATTGTATCTTCTGTTTAGAAGGGGCCACACTGATCACTGCATTTTTCCCCCCATACAAGCATTATTAAATACATACTTTCTATTTATTAAAGAGTCCTGAAAAACACTGCATCTTAAAATATATTAGTACTTAACATCTGGAGTGGATCAAAACCTTTCATCAAAGTTGTTCTGATGTGTAGATGTGTAGATGTTGATGAAATGCACTGATTTTTGATTCACTTCAAATACTGAGTACTGTATAATAAAAAGAAAATGATGTCAAAGTAAGTGAGATCTCCCTCACATAGGTCATTTCCTCATGGTCCCTTGCTGATAAACAGCCGATTCGGTTTTCCAGCACCGTCCTCAACTCCACCCCCTTCTCCTCAGATAAGGCAGGGTTTAATGTGAATGTCATTTGAAACCTGGGCCAAAAAATATTAATAACTTACACACAACCAAGATATTATCAACACGCTATTTGCATATAGCACAAGAACAGTTTACTGAATAGATGACTTTTGTTGAGACATATTTTTGTGGTGTGTAAATTGAAAACCTCATGATACTCCAAACCTGTAGGATGCTTTTTTCTTTGGAACACAAAAGAAGATATTTTGAACAAAACAACACTAAAAGCCTACTGACTTCCATGTCATTGACTTATAATGAGACATTTCTCATTATATCTTCTTTTGTTTTGCACAGAACAAAAAAAAAAGAAGAAAAAAAAAAATCATACTTTTTGAACAGCACAAGGATAACTAAATATTGACAGAACTTTTACTTTTGGGTGGAACATCTCTCATAACTGAACAAGCGGAATACATCTAATACATCAAATCAGGCTTACCATTTGAGAAGCCCCTCCAGGAAACCATTGTTTATACGTTTTGTGGCAACTGTGGTAAAGTGGACAGGCAGTATTGACAAAGCAACAGCCAACAGGTCAGGTTCACAGCAAAGTCTGTTTCGGAACAAACCGCCGGCCAACAAACAAAGAAGATGGACCTGTTTGACAGAGTAAATAAGAAATCAAACGCCAGTACAGTACAGCAATAAAAACAAGAAACTGAAATCAAAAACCAATGTTTATTATTGCAATAAACACAGATAAAATATACCATTATATATTGTTATAATATACTTTTTCAGTGTAACCTTTTTATAGAAATTAATATTTTTATTCAGGAAAATTGGTAATTTAAAAAAATCGTCAGTAAAGAAAAAAAAACCCTCCATAAAACGTATCTCAGTTTTCACAAAAAAAAAAAAATCAACCAGCACGGCTGTTTTTAATGTAATAATAAGGAATGCTTCTTGTGTCTCAAATCAGCATATTAGAATGATTATCATCACCATCACAGGAGTAAATTACATTTTATGATTAAAAAAAAAAGAAAAAAGGAAAAAAATATATATAAAATATTTTTATATATATAACTGAAATAAATGAATCATTGGGGAGTATAAAATACTTCAAACAACTTTTACAGAACCCAAACCTTTGAATATTATTTTGTGCATATTTCGTTGATTTTGCTGGTATTAAAATCTACAACATAAAAGCACACACACACACACAGTGTTGGGAGTAACGCCTTACAAAAGTAATACATTACAGTAATACATTACTTTTTGCTGTAACGCAGTAGTGTAAGGCATTACTAATCAGGTTTCAGTAATATTTGACTTGGTACATGTTCAGTAATGCTTGCGTTACAACGGACTTTTAGCCGAAATTTGTATTCTTCAAAAAACAGCAACACAAGATATTAACATGCTACAAGTCTGTTCATGGTCAGTTATTATCCATGTGTGGTGTACAGGTTTGTAAATGAATATTAAAGGACAGCTTCTAATATATATGTGCAGAGGGATTTATTTAATTCATCTCGCTCTCGCTGGCATAACCTCATGCGGGGACTGAGCCGGACGCAGACTTCTAACCCCCCCCCATGAGGAAGCACGAACTCATGAAATGACCACAAAACAAAAAAAAAAACATTTCATTATAATTTTAATCCATTAAGATGACTTAAGGTGCATCAGAGGAGATGGCGAGTATCTTCGTGACACGGACTAAGAAAACACTAAATAATTTAAATATCTTCCCACTATTTTCCTCGGACATATTCCTGGCAATTAGGCTACTTTCGCTGATGCTATGACAAGCTTTGGCCTATTGTGTGTATTTGAATGCAGAATTTATTTTGGTGAAAGTAACTCAAAACTAACACAGGAGTCATGTAACGCATTACAAGTTTGAATCAGTAATATTGTAATATAAGGAAATACTTTTAAATAGCAGTAACAAGTAATTTATAATATATTAAAGTTTGGGAGTAACCTGCACACACATACCTTGTGGGTATCCACCAGCTGTTCCTTGTTAAATCGTTTCATCATTCGACGAAGGTAAGTTTCAAACTCTTCTTTCCTTTTTTCCCTGGAAACAGTTGTCATGGTGTTACATTTTTCTTTTTAATCTGTCTGACCATCGCCGCGTCTCTCATGACTGCAACTACCTAAAGAATTTCATCACTTGGCTATCTGCCGCTCGTTAAACTCTCAAATCACAAACACTCACTTCCTCTGCCTTTTGCGAACCATGTCTGGTGTCTCGATCTCAATCTCCACAGGTTTTGACACAACTGCTAGTTCAGTCGAGTCCACGGGACCCAGAGGTTCTGCCATTTCTGTGAAAGGGTAGAGTTTAAAAAAGTTTTACACCGTCAGTATGAAAGACATGACAGCACAGAGGATAGTTACTTGTGATAAACGTATACACATGTCTGACTACTAATGATTCACTTAAAACACTATGCACCTTCTACTTCCTCCCAGTCCTCCTCCTCTTCACTCTCTTCCTCATCCTCTTTGACTTGTTTTGATGGTGATGAGGGTTCTCTGAGAATGGGGCTCATCTCCTCACTGTGGTCACTCATGTCCTCTGGCTCTTCGGTTTTCACTTCACTGTGCTGGAAGTACTTGCTTGTTCTCTCATCTCTAACCTTTCTGGACGCACAAGATGCCACCCTGGAGTTTTTGCGGTTGTTTTTGTCCAGCATACTATTTTCTGAAACAAACAAGCAGCATAACAAAGACGCACTAAAGTGCAGACAGAAGATCCTTCAATTATGAAGAGTAATTACTATATCAATATTAAAGTAAAGTAAACTATTTTTTAAATGGCAGTTTTCAACTGTATGAAATGAAATAAATCTCTATATAGGTTTGTGGAAAAATGAAAGCTATTTGCCCTTCCTTGCAATGTCAAGATAAGTCGCTGGAGTATATTTGTAGCATTAGCCAAAAATACATTGTATGGGTCAAAATTATTGATTTTTCATTTTTGCTAAAAATACTTAGAATAGTAAGAAAAGATCATGTTCAATGAAGGTATTTAGTCAAATTCTTACCGAAAATATATTTAAAAAATTTTTTTTATTAGTAATATGCATTGATGCATTAAGATCTTCTTTTGGACAACTTTAAAGGTGATTTTCTCAGCATTTACAGTAGATTTCAGATTCCAGATTTTCATATAGTTGTATTGTTTTCTCTTATAGTTGTATCTCTGTCAACTATTGCCCTACCCAAATCATACATCACTTGGAAGCTTATTTATTCAGCTTTCAGATCATGTATAAATCTTAATTTCGGAAAATTAACACTTACAACTGGTTTTGTT
>JAUCMT010000154.1:11006372-11024907 GCA_032357475.1 Enteromius thamalakanensis | reverse complement strand
ACACACACACACATCTAAACACTATTTTCAGTACTTTCAGCTTTATATCAGCCATTTTATGTTTTAGTAATCACTCCCACTCCACACATGGATGAAAGTAACCATCAGCATGCATTTTTTTGGAGCGAGAGGAGCATGATTTTTGGTAGCGTCTGCAGTAGATTTCTGTCAGAGGTTTTCTGTCAGGGTTGAGTTCCTTTAAGACCTTCCCCTCATTCACTCAAGGGTGAAATCTCTGTTTCTTATCTTTTTATCCAGAAACATTGGAAAAGCTGTGTCTACTCGGACCCTGTAGAAGCAGTAGATATTGCAATTCCTGTTCAAGCTAGTGGTGAGCTCAGTAGGGTAAGATTTCGATCCTGTTGCAAATCTATGAAGCCCCATATATAACATTGAGAGAAGAAAAAAAGATATTGAAGCCAGGAACTGGCCAACAACCCTGCACTATTACTAAAAACAAAAATAGAAGAAAAAATAGATATTGTGACCATCAATTAAAAATGAATTCCAACGACTTAGCAGTTTATGTAACATTAATGCATTATCTGCTTAGTTAAACCGTGACTGCATTGTACAGATTTTTTCATTCTCTCATTTTAAATCAAAAGAAGCCACATTATACTAGTTCATTCTGATTTTGAACCATGTGACTGAACTGCACTTACTTGTTCTCTCATTTTAGTTAAATTATAAATATTTTTGTAAATATGAAATTATACAACTTAAATTATCAAATTCTACAACAGATTTCTCTCTGGTGCTGTATGCTGAACTCGCATAAAACCCCTCACCTCCATAATCAACCTTTTCAATAACCTGTCTCACATGTATGTACGTCATACAGTACAGTACTGTATATGCAGATCTGTCGCTACTTTCATTACTTCTTGTTTTCTACACAATGCAATGTGACTTTTCCCTCACACTCGGAGCTCTGAAAATGTCCTAGATGTGTCTCTGAGGAGTCTCTTCATTCTGGACTTACATTAGTAGTCTTTAACGATCCCCTCCAGGATAATTTTCTTCTTTCTCTCGCTCTCCTTCTGTCTCACTTCTCAATTAAAGGAAGCTTCACTGCCAATTCACCTACTGGATAAAGAGTTGCCAAAGCTTTCCACAACAGCATCAATCTGTTAAAGTGTCCATAGAAACCATTATTAACATTAACAGGGGCTGAATGCAACAATCAGTATACTGCTAGTTATGATGACACAGTGATCGTTATGCAGCTGTAAAAATAACAGTTGAACGGTGAGAGGTAATCAATACCATTTGAGGCCCTAGGCTACTGTCAGCCATGTGCATCTCTCTCCCACTCTCTATGACCAGGTTATGGGGTAGCGGTGTGTGTGTTTGTCAGTGCGTGTGTTTTTGCGTGAGACAGGCAGCTCTTCCCGCTGAGTGGTTGTCATGGCTACAGCAGGGAGATGGAATGCGGTAAATATCTCAATTTCCCAATCAACCACACTCAAAAACACACATGAACACACATACGTGCACACATACTGTTGGTCTTTTGGGAGAAAGGTCATAACATGCCAGGAGACAGGAAAAGGCAGAGAGGAGTAGGCAGTAAGTGTGACAGCGGTCTATGTTAAGGGTTTTTGTTTGTTTGTTTTTTTCCCACACAAGTTCTAATGAAGCTTGAAATTTTAATAACAGAAAACTAGTTTTGGCTGAAAACATAACAAACCTCAGCACCTAACCTTCAGCCAGCTCTGATGCTCGCTGGAAGAACTACTGGAACAAGTCTGCTAGTGCCTAAGGCGTTTATTAAAAAACTAAAGGAAAAAAAATTTAAATTATGAAGCCAAACTAAAAACAACAAAAAATAGTGCACTGAGAAAAGCAGACATACCAACCTGATCTCACAGCAATTCGAGGTGGCTAATTCGTACAAATTCGTACGACCTCATTTCTTCTAAATCATACGTATTTTACGAGTTCCCAATTCGGATGAATTTGTACGAATGACCTAAACCTACCCTTCACAGGGTTATAGACAAATGGTTTTTTATTTTATATTTACATTAAGAAATAGCCTGTATGCTGCCTTACTGGGACGAGCTCTCCATATAGCCCTATACCTCCAATCAAACCTCAGACTCCACAGTGATTTAAACTAGAGTTTAATGCGGAAATGTAGATGAAACACTGTGGCATGACTGCATTTAGAAATACTTTTCTATCCACAAACTAATTATGGATTTACTGTGGTACCACTTAATGTATGCATTATTATTAAGGCAGTTAAATTGCACTTTTCTAATGCGATATGTGACACAAAAGGAAGGAAAGAGAGTTCAGCAATTAATGGATTCAATCAATCGAACATGTTTTACTCGAGTGTATTACTCTACAAACTACGCCACTAGAGACGCTGACGGGCACACTCCAAAACAAGTCTTTTGTGCTACACTTTTACTTCTCGATACATGAGGTTTATTTCTTGAAATATAAAAACTTTTTTAACAATTTAACGACTTTGATCTCAAATTGATTTACATGTTTTGTTATTGCTTGGCCCTAATCCCCTTCTGTAGTTTTAGTAGGTATATCTACAGATTTTATTTTAGAAAGGTCATGCTGGTTTGAGAAAGTTAAAGTGATCAAACACAGTTTATGATCAGCTCACTGTCTGCTGATGGCCGCTTGGTCGTTAGCCTACTTTAAAAAACAAAAACATATTTAACAAACAAAAAATACTCCAAACTTAGCGAAATGTAATACTTTTTCCATTCCTTTTCCATTTTTTTCTATTAGACAGCCACTTATTGTATTATTTTGATATTGCATCACTCATAGCGCTAACTTTTAAAATAGAGTTTAAGAAGATGCATGTAACTACAATCATTAGCTCATAAAGCCTTGTCTCTTGTCAAAAGACTCAACACAACTGCAGACTTTGATGATCTGTGACCATACAATTCATATAAATCTCATATATCCTTGCTCCCAAGTCATAAATCTTGTATCTCTCCGATAAAACATAATTTTGGGGAAATGTTGAGTTAATGTCGTTACACAGCAGTATATGATACCAATATAAGGTATAAAACCAACTTTCACTATATAATGTTTAAAAAATAGCCTTTTTTATTTCCTGGAAAATGAAGATTTTGGAGATGCAAGGATTCCGCCCGACAGCGACGATAAGCAGAGAGCTTTATGATTAGGTTTATAAAATCCTGTAGTACAATTAAAGACACTCAATCAAACATAAGATATTTTGCTAGTTCTATTCCAAGTAATGAACATTTTCTATGCTTATAGTCATCCTACATCTGAATTTACCCTCAGTAAAATCTGTCATGATACATTCACTACTGTTTTAAGACAACAACTTTTTTTTGTAAGATTGCAGTACTACAGTGCTCTCTGGCTGCACAGATGAGCTCAGAACACTATTTAGGGTTCCAGCCTCAGAGGAGACAAGAGAGCAGTGGATTTTTATTTATTTACTTATTATCCTGCTGCCACACAGATTTATTATATAAACATACAATATCTTTCCCAGCAGTTTACCTTCACTTGTGTTTGTTTTAACATAAACTTGCATGTATTTGACAGTTTAAGCACAACAAGACTCAAAAGAGAAAAAGTTTAGTGCTCAAAGGCAGCTCATATATTCATATATTCTGTGCGCTCATATATCAGAAATTGAAACTAATATTGTTTAAAAGGCATAATAAGAAATCAAACATATCTTTTTTAGCAGAGTATCTAAGGAAAAAGCTGTAAGGCAAAGCCCAAATCTGCAAATGGGGGCGGAGCAGCAGCTCATTTGCAATTAAAGACACATGCTTGATAACAGCGGATTTCTGCTGAGACATCTGAGACTTAGTATATTACATCTTTTAAAAACGGCACGTTAGGTCTGCTTTAAATTGGTTAAAATGAACAATATAAAGACATTTACAATATAGGATTTTTTTGTTAAATGCTTTTCTTTTTTTTAATCATCAAATAATCTGGACAAAAACACATCATGGTTTCCACAAAAAAATAAGCTATTGGTTGCAACACTGATGATATTAATTCTTTAGCCTGTTAGAATGATTTCTGAAAGATCACGTGACACTGACGACTGATGCAGAAAATTCTGCTTTTCCACATCACAGAAATTAATTACATTTTAAAATATATAGAAATATATTCATAAAAAAATATAATTGTTTTTAACAATATTACTGTTTTTTTGTTGTTGTTTTACTTTTAGCAACTAAGCATAAGTGACTGTAATACAAATGCACCAGCACTTAACAGTTTTAACAATGTTTGTTATGGTTACATTTAGCTATTATTAATTCTTCTAATCTGAAAAGTTGGCAAAAAGTAGTTACTACCTGTAATCATGCCACCAAGATCTTGTAACTTTTAATTAAACGTGAATAGACAAAAAGAGTATAAAACATGAAAGGAAGACAGAAAACGAGCAAGGGGGGAAAGACAAAGCAGATTTAAACAAGTGGGGGGAAACTGTGGAACAAAAACCAAAAAAAGTTACAAATAAATGAAAAGGAAAGCAAAAAACAAAAACCAGGACTGGTCACCTGGAGATCCTCGGCCTGGGCTGAGCCATGGGGAGGTGGTAGCAGTCGTCATGGAGAGGGGCTCAAGTTGCCATGGTAACAGCTGGGCCGGGGGTCAGCAGCTAAGGGAATGTGTTTGCACACAGAAGTGCATGCTGGGAGGAGAATCCTGCTGGGTGTGTGTTTAAGTGAGTGAGTTTGAAAGAGAGAGAGAATGTTCTTAGTGGTCCCTTCAGAGCTGAAAACCCCTGTGTTGCCATAACAAAGAGGAGAAATTAGTTTGGGGCTGTGAGGTAATTGCTGAGGCATTTTGTGAAGTTCTTTTGAGGTGCTAGATGAAATAATTTGTTCGATGAAATGGCAGGCATGGTTGTGTATGAGGCTGTTCGTGGGTTATCACACTAATATTTAGTTTAAATCCATAATCTGTAACAGATGACAAATATACACTTACATGACCCCAGTAAACACAAGGACATCGTAAAATTGATCTTTCTGACTGAGATCAGAATCTCCACACATTTCCACTCCACAGATGCAGATGAAGAGAACATATAGAGACCCTTAAATTGAAAGGCCATTTCTGTACCCACACAAACCTGGGTAAAGTCACAGAGAGATGTCAGCAAGCCAGCACACATGGATGAATTCACGGATGAAGGTTTCTTGATATCTGTAGATGGAAGAATACTGGTTCAGATGAATACATTTAGTACATTTAGAGTTCAACAGAGTGGAACGGAGTGTGGTGTAGTTCCGAACAACCCACAGCATTTGTGTCGTGATGTTGCCTGTGACAAATATAAATTCAGACTCATCCCTCTTTTTATTTTAAAATGAAAAAGTACAAATCATGCGAGGCACCTGAGGGAGACCAATTTTTGGAGGATTTACACTACTGTTCAAAATTTGATACACTATTGGTTCCATGCGTAACCCTGCACCAGCGTAACAGCTGACTTTCAAAAACATTGTATCAGGCACAAATGATTGAATTCTACTGGCAATTTTTAGCCGATGAGTAAATTGTACACTTTTTATTCTTTAAAAGTACATCAGTTCTTCTGTTAGAATTATTTGAGCTATAGGGGTTTGGGGGAATTTCACTGGATTTATATTAAGTTGTAAAATTGAATATAACTTTACACAGATGGTAAGAATTATTTGTTCACCGTATAACACATGTTTATCTAGAAAAAGTGAATATTGAATGTGCATTTGGCCCAATTCAATTCCATTGTAAGTGTCTCGGTGTGACCTAGAGTAGGAGGGACAAGTTGAAATAAATGTGGTCCTCAGCATAAATCCACAACTAATGCTGATTAAGTTTAACTTATATTGAGCCCAGAATATTGTAACAACGAAAGAAGTGAATTAACTTACTACTTAAATACTTTCCAAACTCCGCCCACACTTATCATACTCAAAGCCATCAGGTTCACTGAGTCAAACACACACAAACTCTGTCTCACACTCTTGAGGGATGTTGCTCCCAGAGTCGAACTGTCTGCAGGAGATGCAGTGAGATGGAAAACTTTAATCGCATTAAAAGAAAAACCTTCTCCTTTCATTTGGAAATTCCTCAGATTCCCCCTTTCTCTCCCACCCTCATCCTTCTCCCTCTATTCCAGTTCTCTCTCTTTTCCGAACTTCCCCCTCCTCCTCCAGCACTTACAGCCACTTCTGCAGCTCCTGAAAATTCCCCCCCAATCTGCTCCACCCGTGGAGGAATTACAATCTGCTCCCGTCTCTCTCCCTGTTTCGCTCCGTCTCCCTCACTGTCTCTCTCTCTCGTTCTCTTTCTCTCTTTCTTTTCGTCCTGCTCCTGTGATTCTGTTCCTCCTCTTTCAGAAAGCAGACAGATCAAAGGCTCGGCCCCGCCTCTCTCCTCCAGAAGGTTTTGTCCCCATCTCTCTGTCACTCGCTCTTTGTGGACCGTTTTCCGGTTTCATGCCACGTTCAAACTCTCCTTTTGTCATCTGGGTCCGAAACACATTTACACACACGGACACACAAATACACACAGTCACACACAACAGGGATAAACCACCTGAGGAGACTGAGGAGATTTTCAAAGTCTGGGGGGATTTTGGACCTTAGGGGTCCTGAGGAAAGTTCCCCGTTTAGGCTCGTACACTCACACAAAAACAACTTGAGTTTCATGAGCTTAAAATGTATTTATTTTAATCTGAAGCACAAGAGATAATCATATATCACATGACTAAACTATAGAAATACAGCTAAACTCACAAAAATATACAACATAGTGGATCATTATCAAGCAATGCCATCTGTCCTTTCCTTACAACTCAAATTATCACAAGAGGGCAGTGCTGCACAATGTTAAACTTTCACCAATTGCTCACAACTTTTTTTTCCCCATGCAATTATACGGAAACACACATCCATTTTAGAACTGACACATAAAAACTCCTCTAAACTGATATTAATTATGGTCAGTGGATAGCTTTAACTTCATTCTAGAACTCTTAATTCTTACACTTGCACTAATAGTATATTACAGTAAACACATAACTTAGGAACCCAGAACCTAAACCGGTTTTGTGGTTGAGGTACCTGTAAATATTAAGGCTGAGGTTTGTTTTTGTCATTTCAACAGCTTACGCCTGATTCACTGAATGCCTGTGACAAGGAAAATAACAGTAAAGACAACTGCAAACTAGGCTGACAGATAAAACATGAAACACAAGCTATTTCAAATAATGTACACTGCCATTTAAATGTGTGGATATTGTAACATCCTTACGTTCACCAAGGTTGCATTTAGTTACAGTAAAACAGTAATATTCTGAAATAACAGCTGTCTAATTAAATATATTTAAAAATGTCATTTAAAATGACATTTTACAGGCTTTGTTGGTTTAAGGTTGGGAGGATTCAGTCTTAATGTAAGTTGGTTAAGGAATGTTCTATAGGTTCAATATAAGTTCTGTCAGCAGCATTTATGTCAAAGACCACAGGAAATTATTTTGTCCCTTTGCTTTTCCTTTTGAAGTAAACCATGTGATAAACGTTAACTTTAAAATAACATAAAAAAATATTTCAAAAAGCATTTATTGGTATATCATATCTCACCTCTTACCAACACAGAAACCGGTCAATTTCCACTTTTAAAGGAAAACATGATTTATGAGCCTTTTAAAACAAAAGAAACACTTCTCAAAAGTTGGACATGTTTTTCTATGAGATGGCCTTCAAAAGTACAGACAAACCTGTACTCTCTCTCTCTCTCTCTCTCTCTCTCTCTCTCTCACACACACACACACACTCATCTGGTCCATCTGCTAATTTAAGATGATTGACCTGGTGATCCAGCTGACATTTCAATCAAATAGAGAGGAATATGAACCTATTTTTTAAAGAAAAGAAAAAAGAGGTAAATAATCGGTGCATTCATCACCTAGATGAAAGTTTTTTTTCCTCACATTATTAATTCAATTGCATTCACAGAAGCTCTAATGCTCACATTGTGAACACTAAATTCCAGTAGCTTACCATATTTTGGCAAATACATTTTTAATGTCATGCCCCTCACACATTTTCCTGGTATGACACATGAAAAACATTTCATGGAAAGCAACTCCAACATCGAAATACTGGCTAATACCGAGAAACGTGATACAACGAACGCGCATTGTTCTATCTACACTCATTTTTAAACGTCCACTGACCACATAACAAATGAATGCAAAATACAAGTAAAAATAGCTTTAAACCAAACAGCCAAAACACATGAGGAGTGATATAAGATATATGATATAAGCAGGACTAAGAGAATAAACTGGAGTTAGAGGTGTTACAGTGGCTCAGTGGGGTGACCGAGGTCAAATCCAAGCCTACACACCTGTTTCCATCTGCATAGAAGAAATAAACAGAGCTACATGCTTGACATGTTATCTCATGCCTATACTTCATGAGTACAATTTTATTATTGTACATTAAGATGAGTCTATGTTCGGATAATCTGCGTTCGCTAAATCACTTTTCATATCATCATTTCATGTTCAATCTAACTGCACATCAAGCATGATGACATAAAGGTCAGTTTTAACAAAACCAACTCTACACACACACACAAGCGGATAAATCTGTCCAACCTGCTTCTACAAAACTGGATGTCCATGTACAGACCATAAACACACACACACATCCTTAACCCCCATCAGCTGGCTGGGCCAGACTCATCTGAGCCGTTGCCATGGTGACGGACCTGGAGAGCAGGCATCACCTTAGATACCTCAAACAGATAATGTCAACTAAACATATGCGCACACATAACCTTGACCAGGTAAGACATACACTCACACATGAATGTACAACTGATAACGAAACACAAGTGAACCTGCAATTAGAGGTCAGTATCAGATGTTTAAATAGAGAACAAACAAAGCCCATCGAAGCCTTACTTTCACTTCAGATTTGTCACAAATGTTACGGTTTCAGACTCCAGATCGCGTTTCAAAGAAATGTAGATATAGGAAATGATGTTAAGAACACAGTACAAATATTATTATTATTATTGCTATTTCTATTGATATTATAGTTAGGTTATATGTACTGTACTACATTTAATAATTATCATTACAAAATTGAAATAACTGTTTTATATTTTAATATATTTCTACATAATCCTGCAGAAATCATTCTAACATGCTGATTCGATGCTCAAGAAACACTAATTAATATTATCCATGCTGAAAACAGGTGTGCTGCTCAATATTTTTGTGGAAACAGCACTGTTGTTCTTCTTCTCGGGATTCTTTCATTAATATAACAACGTTTATTTGAAGGTTTTTATTTTCCTTTCAAGCCTGACCAAAAAAAACTCCCTCTTTAACTTTTTTTAAAAATAATCCTAAAAGATTCTCATTTATGTCTATACATTTTAATACGGACATAAGAAAGACAAATAACCTGCATGTGGCACCAGTCACAAAAACCAAATCCTTCTTTTATCTTATCTGTAATACCAACAGAGACTATAGAAAAGATCAGGATTATGCCAGATTATGTCTGGTTGATATAATCGTAAATAATCTTAAATAATTCTTTTCAGGAAATGGGATTAGACTTGAGAAAATTGACAGAGGAATGAGAAATGGAATGCAAGAAAGGCAGACCCCACAGAAAAAGGGGAGAGATTTTAAAGTAAAAGAGGTATGAAAGTTATCGTTTGATGAGGGTCTGTCAGAGGGTCTGTAAATGTTCTGTTTGATGAGAGGTGTGATGTGTATGGAAAATGAAAAAGAAAACAGGAAGAACAATTTTGACTGCTTTTTGGGGGGGTAAATTTGTGTCACTGTGACAGCTTTGTGCATATGTGTGCTTGGATGTGTGTGTGTGTGCGCGTCTTTTTGAATTAGGTGTGTTTGCTAGGAAGGAGTGGCGGATTAAGGGATTATGGTGAGTCTGATCATGTGATTGTCATGGTCTGTGGTGACCCTACTTACTAACAGATTACCCTGGTGAAGGTGAGGTAGCCTCCTTTTCTTCCTATTTCCTCCTTCTGTCACTTCATCCATCCTTTCGTCAGGACATCCTGTCATCTCATCACTCATGATTGGGCTGAAGTCTCTACCTTCTGTGGCTTCCTGTAAAGAGGCAGGAGACCCGAACACCCGAGCCTGCACACAAACACTCATTTCTCATTATTCCCCTTTCGGAAGAGTCCTCGTCATCTTGACCTTATCTTCTGGATTCTTTGACCTGGAGATCCAGGCACACACACCTGATCTGCCAATGCAGAGGTGAGTAACACAACCCAGCACTCCGATCCCATCTCCTCAAGCTCCTGAAGGAAACCAAACCATCGGTTAAACAACTGTGTTTTGCTCCAAATGTTAAATAAATGAGATGGAAATTGGCATTTTAAATGCTAAGTCGATTTCCAGCCGCTTTCTTGAAAGCAGGAACTGGCCTAAAGCTACCACGCTCAACAACAAAAGCTTACTTTGACATAGCCGCTTTTAACCAGATGAAAAACAACACAGCTTCTAAATGTGTGAGAATGGTAACAGCTTTCAGGTCCTTCAGTTTCAATTTCAGAGAGAAAGGCATTCATCTGACTTTGCATTCAGTTCATTACCCATATATAACTGTATGTGTCACGGCTATTATCTGGGATGGTTGAGTGGCCAAAATCACTTCAGAGTTAGCCCTCCAGCGTAAAATGAGTTCATGTTACATTTAGCAATGTATGGAGAGCCATTAATTTGTCCTCCCTGAATAAGTACAGCTTATTGAAGTAGAAATGTACTAATTGTGGTATAAACTACAAACACAGTTCCCGTGTACATGGTTGCCTTTATCCAAGCTGAAAACGACGGTTTACATTTTAGACTATTTTAGGATGGTTACAGCAGTGGACTGTGTTTTCAAGGAATACACGAACAGAAAAGCTGCTAAACTTATTTAACCATTAAAAATAGCAAATACCGAATAAAGAACTGAAAATTAGTATGTTGCTGCCGTATTTTTTCAAAGAACATCGGTAAAGAGATCGATAAATAGGTTTCACGAGACGCATGTGTTGCTCGGCCCTCTGGCGCCCTCTGTAGAAAAGCTTGTGAACTACAGACTCGTACGCTTTAAGTGTTTAGCGCTGAATTTGGGCAGCACTAATTAATCCTTTTAGTCATTAATTATCCTAAAGTGTCTCCCTTTGTTTCCTCTGACGTAGCTTCGCAGCTCTGTCTTTTCAATTGGTAAACAGGGTCTTGTGATCACTTCAGACAAGACGCTTTTTTAAAAAGAAATTATTATTACTGTCAATGTCTGACACAAAAAACTGTATAAAGAATATATAAAATATCCTTAGGAAATATATAGACAGGTCTACACATGAATTGAGCTTTTGTTGCATGCTTATCACAAGAAAGCAGTTGAACGTTTTGGATTAAAATCTATACATTCAATTATAATTAATGAGATGCAGATTCTGTGATAATTGGCCTTAGGCTCCTCAGAGAGTGTGCGGTGGAATTTTCTGTCTATAGGTTGTCCTTAATTTTAGTTGTTTAACCTGAAAGCTTCTTGTTTATTTAAAATGAATGAAACAATTTGCAGCTGAAATCATTGTCATGGACATAAAAAAAGAAATACCTTACCAAAGATGTTGCTATGTCTTTATCTCCAGACATTATCTCTCTCCAAGGAGGCTTTTGTGTGAGTTTTGGGGTGAGGGGCCCTGAAACCTCTTGCTCAGCTCCATGGCTGGAAGAAAACACACGTTCGTCCTCTTCTCCCTTTCTCTTCTATTCCTCCTCTGTCTCTTCACTCATCCATGTGTCTGCGGTCCTGCCCGGGCCCCTCTTCTCGCCGGCCAGCCTTTCCTGGTGTTATGGGGGGTTCCAGATAAAGACTGTTTGGGTCGGCCTGACCCAGCTGCATTTGGGATGGAGTGGGAAGGCCGTGTGGCAATATTTTATGAGGACACCCTAGGACTTTACCCATATTTCACTGCACAGGATCGTTCTGTCAACGGTGGCCTACCACAACACACCAGCCTTGACCTTCACCTCCAAAGGGTGGAAGGCGACCTGACGGCCTCATTACCCCAAGCAGGGGCACCTGGTTTAGGGGTCCTGCGCTGGCAGGAGTGGGCGCCTCAGTGGAACAGGAACAGGGGAATTAAAACAAAGTATCTTACGGAGTCAAGGGCACTTCTCCGGGGATTTTTTCCAGACTGGAGCGCAGAGGAAGTGGAGAAATGGGCACAGGTGATGACAGTCACAACATTATATATTATGATATTATGAATTATTTTAGAGATTATCATTTTGTAATATGTTGTCTAAATTTAAATTCCTCTCAGGTTGACTTTGAAGCAGCAGCACAGTCCATTATGATGGAAACCCTGCGGGAGGTGAAGAGACTCCGCCCACAAAGATTATGGGGCATGGCCCCATTTTCTAACTGCTATAACTATGACTCCACCCAGATAGCATTAGCCAATTACACGGGACGGTGCCCTGCTGCAGAAATGGCCCTTAATGATGAGCTGATGTGGCTTTGGAAGCGAAGCGGTGCTCTCTATCCAGCCCTGTCGCTGGAAAAGCTGCCAGAGGGAACTAAGGGGACGTGGCTTTACGCAACCAATCAGATCAGAGAGGCTTTACGAGTGGCAGCTCTCGCAGGGACTACCTTTGATCTTCCTGTGTTTCCATTGATTAAGATTGTGTACATCTCTTCTAACTCCTTTCTCTCTGAGGTAATGAACAGTAGGCTGAAATCTGAGCCAATATAATATAATTCAATGTAAAATAAGATCATAATTATGTCTATATTGTATCAGAATGATCTAGTGAACACAATTGGAGAGAGTGCTGCTATGGGAGCATCTGGAGTTATAATATGGGAAAAATCCTTAGCAGTTAAAACACAGGTAATCGTTCAATTATTTGTCTACACACTTTCAAAAGACACTTTTATTCAGCAAGGGTGCATTAAATTGGTCGAATTTGGTTTATTCATTTTAATTCTTGTCATTAGTCGTTCCTGTAAGACTGATAATATTTACACCTGTGTGTGTCCTACAGAAATCCTGCTCAGAGTTCGGCTCGTACGTCCGTCAGGTTCTTGGTCCATATGCTGTGAATGTGACGACTGCAGCACGTCTCTGTGGAGTCTCATTGTGTCAGGGCCGTGGACGCTGTGTGCGTAAGAAACCTGAGGACCCCACATACCTGCATCTTCCTTCAGCACACTTTATGCTTCTCCCAAACGGGGCAGAAGGTGTCCGGGCCACGGGAGAGCTTCCCACTGCTTACATAGACCTCTGGAGAAAGGATTTCCGCTGCCAGTGGTTCGAAGCCTTGGAGGGGGCAGCAGCGGATCAAGAATCGGGTGTGATGCTGGAAAACCGAAGGAAAATAACATCAGCAACAGTAAAAACAGTGGTTGGGATGAGCCAGAGTCAGAATACAGCGGTTCCACTGATTCCAGTCACAGTAGTGCCTACCAAGCAGCCAGTGGACTGCGGAAATACTGCACTTAATACACCCATCATCCTTCTCTCCTCACTGATTCTTCATCATGTCTGAGGAGAAGACAGCTGGAGTGTGTAGGAACTTTTGTGAACCTCTATTGGCCTTGACTTCGATTGCTAATTGCAAAATTAGTTTTAATATTAATACCTAAAGGGGTAACTCTGTTAAGAGAATAGCTTCTGTGAAAGACAATTTCAAAGGTGGATTTAAATTCACAATCTGAACATGACTAAATAAACAGATCTGTTCTGCATCACCTCCACTCTAACATTAACTACAAAACATATTTTCGATATTCTTTTTAAAGGGGTAATGCCACCAATGACCCTCCAAGAAGATAATTAGAGGAAAGTTGGACACTAAAGATGAAAAAAAAAATACTCTGTGGAAATCAATAGCTACCTTCAACATACAGGTTTGGAACAAATGAAGGGTGAAAGAGTTTTTTTTTTTTTAACATCCATTTAATCAACATACAAAATGACCCTGAATGGTTTGTAAAAACTAGCTACCTTCTATAATGTACCAAATCACAATAATACTCTAAACAGACTATGTAGGGAATATTTTTTTCTACAAATAAATTAAGAAAATTCTGCAAAAATAATTGTGATTGGAGTTAATATTACATCTTTTTCCATCATGAAAACATATTTCACAAATATTTCTGCATTAACACTTAATATCATATATTACCTTTTTTTTTATTAGAAGCTGATACTGCTTCTATACCTATAATGCTTACATTCAGCAAAAGCTCTGGAAAAAAATAAGAGACCACTGCAGTTTACTTCTAAATCAGTATGTCTCTGAGTATGAGAAGCATTTCATGCCAGTCTTTGTTAAATTTCTACACAAATATACTTCATTCTGTTTATTGAGGTACTTATTTGGTGACCACCTGAATCCAATTGTATTTAACAGAAAAAGTATGAAAAGCACTGCTGTAATCAACACTATCCTCTTGCATTGTGAGCAGTTGGATGGTAAAAAATGCTAGGAGTCTTTCAAAAGTACTAAGAAATTTAAAAATAAACACTAAACAGTGAAAAAAAAGGTTTAAATCAAGAAAAAAAGGCCTCAATCCTAGCTTTATTGGCACAAGGATTCAGTGAGCGTCAAGTTGCTTCTATTCTTAATATTAAAGATGGCAGTTGTTGGCATTGTTTTGTATTGGTGAGATTAACAGTTTTAAGAATAAAACCCAAAAGAAACTGATTTTTCTGCAGTGGTCTTTTATTTTTTTCCCAGAGTATATGCCTGCTTTTCTTTCGACCTTTATATTAATCAGAGAAACCTGAATCAAATGTTTTACGGTTTGTCAAAATATTAAGCAGTAAAACTGCTGCCAAAATAGAAAATGATCACTGAATCACTGAAAGTAAACTTTCAAGACTTTGTATATGCACAAGCTCAAACCTGCGTAAGACTTGTGACAGGACAGTGATAGCACAATCATAAAATGTCCTGAAAGCAGCTGGGCCAGAGTGTTACAGGCCCCTATCTGTCTAAACTAAAATTGAATCGAATGTTTAGTCTCCCATTTATCTTTATATTTACGAGAAAAAAAAAAAGTTTATGCTTTATCTGAGCAGCCTGTCCCAAAAAAAGCCATCCTCCCTGATAAAAAATGTAAAGCCTTTTCAAACATTCAGTGACGGATATAAATGACTACTTGAAAAATCTGATGGTTTGTTAAATTAAAAAATACAAATTAAATAGAAGAAAAAATATATATAAATGTGTGCATCTGTGTTTACATATCTGTGAATTCATCAGATTATAAGGGGTGACGGAGCAAAACCTTTTATCCGCCAGTGTAATTTAATCCAGGGCCATCTGAGGACACACACTCTCTTACTCACACACACACAAACAATATGGCCTTTCCCTGATAAATAACGCAGATCAGGATGTAGCTGTACCTGAACTCAGCACAGACGACTCTCAAAATAAAACAACTGTAAGTCAAAAAGCAATTAACATTTTTACCTTAAAAATTAAGTGAGATTCACAAAAATCAAGTCTCATTCTAGCAAATTTATTTTGGTTTATATAATAATTTAAAATATACATCGATGACAGATTATTGGACAAATCAGGGTTATAGTTAGCAAGACAGCAATAAAGAGACAGTTGAAACAGGAATAGACAGAGAAATGTAAAGATCACTTGCAAAAATAAACTTTCATCCATCTTGCTTTTTTTTTTTTTACACGCGCCTCCAATCTCTCCTCACCTTCCTCTGAATTGTTCCTGTGACAAACAATTGCATAAAACAAAACAGTTAAACAAATGACAGGACATTTGTCATTACACTCAACACGGTAATGAAGTGTGCAATATTTGTAGGTGGGCCTTCTTGTGTTAAGAATAGTTGATCCAAAAAATTACATTTCTGCCATTATTTACTCAACCTCATGTCTTTCCAAACATGTATGACTATCTTCCCTCTGAAAAACACAAAATAAGATATTTTGAAGAATGTCCTGGACACTATTTTCCATCCAATTAATGAACGAAGACTCTTAAGGTAGACTTATGCTATAAAGCTTTAAAAAGGCATAGGTGCATCATAAAAGTAATCTATATGATGTGTGCATAACTTTTTCAAAATAATACATCTTTTTGTGAAAAACAGAGGGAAAAGTTTTCACTCATCACTTAGGGTGTATCCTCTTTTGAACTCCATGGAAGAAAAGGTCATACAGGTATAGCAAAACAAAACAGGATCAGTAAATGATATCAGAATTTAGTTTCAGATGAACTGATCTGGGATGCATAGCATCCATCCTGCAGAATCACAGACGTCCGGGAGGAACAAGTACACACAGAGCATGGCTTCCGTACTGATATATTGGGTGTTAAACTTCTACTCTATGTCTTAAATTTGAGGCCATTACAGATGGTGCATTTAACACCAATTACGCAATCTGTCAATATACCCACCATTAATTCCATACAAACACACTGACTTCATAAACAGGGGCAACGGTAACACCAATCAGTTGCCCAAAAGCCACCAACAACAGAGAGTGCTTCCTGTGGATGTTGGACGGCATGAATGGGAGGAGTCTATTTTGTCGTGCAAACATTCTAGAGGGGAGGAGCCAGGACAAAAGATGGTGGTTAAAGATGTGGCCTCCAAAAGGGAAAGGTGAGAACCAAGCTGTCTCTAAGGGGACGAGCACTTGCAGAGCATTGCTAGTAAACATTATAATTAGCAAAATGTTTCCACTCCACGGTGTTTAGCAGAATGACTGCAGAAGGCGGAGCCGCTGCTTTTCTCCAAGGGGTGGAGTTCCCATTTAAACAAGGGGTGTGGTTTGCTGCCACGGTTACTTGCAGATGGTTTCTAGGGCATCAAGGGTTCGTTTGATGTCTCTGATCTGAGCAGCTAGAGCATGTATAGGTTGCATGGAGCGATCTAGCTCCTCACAGCGCGCCATGAGCGTGTACATTCCCTGGAAACACATACACAAGCATACACTGGTCAAAACACTAAATAAAATGGAAATTACAAATCGCCTGACTGGATAAAGTCACTCTCACCTTTATACTCATGTCCACTGACTCTCCCAAACTGTCCACAGAATCTCTGTAGGTCTGGATATAACCCACACTTAAAGCAGTCATCTGGATAGACACAATGTTTTAATGAATATTCAAAGAAATATGTGCATAAATGCATAAGCGTGTTAACACCCGTTGGGTTGCATACATAAAGTGACATTAAGTGTCCAAATATTATGAGTATAATATAATATGATTGTCTGTATATGATCCAGGCTAATACTCACATTCTGTATAATTCCACTAAGGCTTCGCAACATCAGTTCTACACTCTGAGCCACATCCTGTGTGTGTTTGTGTAGGTCTTCCAGCACTGACGGGTCAATGGGCGGAATATCAGCTGGTCGACGCGAAGAGCCACGACCACGTACCACAGGCCCGGAACAGTCCGCTGAAGTAGCCACACACAGACCAAGCGTTACTTATATATGACATTAGCCAATAACCAACTTTATTGACATCCTCAGATACTCACAATCTGTGTCCAGACTCGGCCGCGAACTCATTTTAATCTTCTGTTCAAGATTTTTGGTGATGAAATGAGTGAGATCTCCATCATGGCTGACGGTTCCCTCCAATTCAAGGGCACTGGATATGGTAGCTCTGCGTCCTTCCACCTGTCCGCCTCTAACCCCGCCTCCTCGTGCCCCGCCCCCACACGCCCCACTGATCTCATCCAGGCTCTTACTGTCCTGCATGCCACGCACGACTCGATCTCGCTCTGGCACTGACCGCACACGCACCTCCGCCATCACATGTGCCGGACACGGAGAATCATCCAGGTCTGGCAGCAGAGGGGGCGTGGCCTGGTCAGGAGGAGGGGCTGGAACAAGGGGAGGAGCCTCATCAGTAGAAATGAAAGTGTTTGCCTGGACTTCATCCGAAGAATCAGGATTGGCCCATTCATCAGGTTCCGAGTGAGTGAATTCGGCTGAGAGCAAACCAACTGGCTGTAATTTGTGCAGATCAGTTTATTAATTAAAATATTCCAAGATATAGAGCAAACAGATATTTGAGTTACACATAAAGACATAAAGTTGATTTACTTTAATATTAATTTGAATTCAAAGTGCTAATTTATTGGAAATATCGTTACAAATTAAATATTTAATACTATTATATTAATTATTAATAATATTATTAATTTTTTTTACATGACGTTAATATTTGTTAGATTATATACAAATTAGTACTTCAAATGAGTAAAAAAAGAGTACAAAAAAGTTCATTAAAGTCTTTAAATGTAATTTTTGTAATTTATTATTACTATTACTACAATTATTATTATGTAATCTGTGGAATTAATGGTGTATTTATTATTACTAATAGTATTTATAATATTATATATATATATATATATATATATATATACGTATATATATATATATATATATATATAATAATTATGGTTGCAAGGGGGTG
>JAUCMT010000154.1:10991020-11003706 GCA_032357475.1 Enteromius thamalakanensis | reverse complement strand
GAGCCTGCTGCCGCGGCGTTGCTGCCGTGTGACTGCTGTGACGTATGGTTCTGCTGTTCTGCAATCAGTCATTATTGCTTTTATAGGCTGTAATTAAAGAAATTGTCAACCACATCAGCAAAACGTAGGTCAGTTTTGACCCTGTCACAAAACCCTGACCATGACCGAAACCTCTAAGATCCTGTTATTATCCAAAAAACCTCCCCATGTAATAAAGCCCTCAGAAGTAGAGCCAGTGTAATGCCTGGGGTCAGTCTTGTATTCAATATAAATACCAGAAATTGAATTATATTGTAAAACGTTGTTCCATACTGTAAAAAAGCAATTGTGAAGGACTACTTCTATGCAGGGGTCAGTGTTTGCTTTTGAGGAGGCTTTTTCTGAAGGTCAAGTTCTCCTTACTAGCATCTTGATGAAATATCTCCATGTTAAATATGTTGTCATTTACAATTAACTTTGATGTCTCAACTATTTGCTTTTAAACCGAACAAAACAGTAGACTAAAACATGCCTAAATTACAATTTAAGTTGACATCAACTGGAAAGCAAAGTCGTTTCCGACAAGTTATTGTACTTTGATTAGCTGTTCTTTTCTTCCTTCTATTTTTTATTTATTTTTTGCACTGTAGTATAATATATGCTGAATAATTGTGCTAAATAATAAAGCATGTTATCACAGTAAATATTCAACAACATCAAGGCAGTCGTCCTCCTTAACATATAATAGCAATGTGTCTCACGTTCTTTCTTTTTCTCCTCCAGTCTCTCCCCCTCACTTCGTTATTTGCATCACCGATCTCATTTACTCACATATAGGCTCTCCAAGTCTATTTGGTATTCAGTTCTGTGAGTGTTTTAAGGGGCAGCTGTATCCAAGGCAACACGCCTAGTCAATTTCCCAGTGTCCTGCCATTTATAAGTAGGATGCAATATACACTGATGCACTCATGGAATTCAAATGCTTGTCACACAGCAAACAGTGGCCAGAGAGCTCATGTTTGTGCATGTGAGTGCATTGAGTGTTTTCTGTTTACAGACCAAAATGCTAATGCAGTCTTTTTTTTTTTGGTACTGCATAAAGCAGTATGTGAATTTTCTCATTATTACAAAGTGTAATACATATAATAAACAGTGCAATCCTGAATTCCGTTCTTTTTCTCTCATGAGTCTTCCAGAACACTTTATTCATGGTTGAAAGTCCATTAATGAAAACCAGATTTACAGTTAAAGGTAAGACAAAGTCACACGATTCACAAGGTTTAAATAATTGAGAGAAGGATTTACCTCTTCACATGTAAAACATGAACATGAAACATCTATTCTACATTTCCTTTGTTTATTTTATGACCGTTAACAACATTTGTGTTTCGTTTGAGTCTCCTGGTGAACAGAGCTGCTCCAACATATACACAGATCACTGCTTCTGTCTCTGTCATGTGGTTTGGGTTTGACCGCATTTGAATATGTTCCTCCTCTCTCTGTTTATACTGTACTTTAAAGCCTTTAATTCCATTTATTTTTTGGTTTTCCATCCTTCTGAATGGAGTCCTTTCAGGGCGGTGCCAAACTTCTTGGCAGTCATGGATCGTCCATGTGCAGAAGAAAGTAGCCGCTGTTTCAATCCAGTAAAATAACACACCCTTTGTGTCTTCGTCGATCCCCAGAGAAACACATCATTCATCATCCGGCAGGATCTGTTGCATTTTGGGACTTTTTCTTTTGTGAATTCATTTAAATAAATGTCTTAATGAGTGACGTCAGAGACAGAGTTACGCCCTATTTAAATACTAAAAAAGAAAATAATACCATGTACAATTTTTACACTTAAAATGCGAGACAATATAAACACAACGCACAAAAACACAATGAAAATAAATACCATGAAAGATAAATAAGGCAATGCATTTCAGTACAGATGAAAAGTGCCATCAACACTAAAGTCTTTTTAAACAAAGAACATTTTAAGATGCTCCCTAACTTTGGAAGATTTGTCTTTTATTCAACAGAGGATCATTTGGGGACACTCCCTTGCTTTTAAAGATTTGTCCAATTAAATAATCAGTTGGTTTTTGATATTAAAGTAAACACTTCTTCTTGACCACACCTATACCAGATCATTCTTAATTTGCTTGTTAACAATCCTTCACATGATTCAGATACTAACTTTCCTCCAAAACCCAGTGAGCTGCCAGCCTGTTAGCCTTTCATAGAATATATAAAATACATGGTGAAATAATATAAAGTTTTAATTAGAATACTGTTAATAAGTTTGGGGTCAGTTAGAAGTAATGTCTCATGATCACCAAGGCTGCATTTTTTTGATCAGAAATGCAGTAAAATAGCTGAAATATTGGTTTTCTATTATATTATATATATTAGACATTTATTTTTTTAATTTTTATTCATATATTTTATAAATGTCATGTATTATTGTTCTCCAGTCTTCAGCGTCACATGATTCTTCATAAATCATTCTAACATGCTGATTTGGTGTCAATTTGGTATTATTACTATCAATTATAGTAGTTAATACTTTTGTGGAAGCAGTGCTACGTTTTTTGTCATCCCTCATCTTGCATGTATTTTTTTACTTGCATGCAGGCAGCTCAGTAGGTTTTGAAAGAAAGCAAATGTCTGCTAATATGATGCTGTGTATATGTACTGTAAATGCTGCATGTTTTGTTGTATTCTTATGCAGCTTTGTAAACACCTGTGATTGGGTCTATGCGCTCCTCGGCAGCCTCTGTGCTGAACTCTGCATTCGGCTTCGGTTCTTCCTTCCCCTTCCTTTCACCTTCTCTCCCCCTCCTCTGTGCCTGTGCCGCTCTGCTTTCTTTCTGTTCTGTTTGTTATGCTTGTGGTTCCCTGATTCCTTGTTGTTGTTGTTGTTGTGACGCTGACTGAGTTCTTTGCAGTGTCGCTCCAGTTTGCCGTGGTTGATCAATGCCATCACATCCTGGTACCATGGTTGGGTGGAGACAAGGGTGGGGTGCGGGGCGGGGCTCCACACAATTAAACGAACAATAACGGCTGTCCAGCGGAATCCATGCTCTTCAAGCTGACAATGATAAATGCCGCCATGATTGAGCTCAGCCCGGGGAATGAGGATGCCCCTGTCAATGACAACCAGCTGCTCCCCAGATGTGACCTGGAAGAGAAGGTTCAAATTTTAGAGGCATCTCAATATTTGATCATGTTTTTATTGTGCATGCATAAGTGTGTACCTTATGTTGCTCCAAGCTGTTCTCGCCGATGTCTTTAAACCAGGTGACTGTGGCATGGTGAGATTTGGGTAGACACTCAAGGTAAGTGCTATTACCCAAGGCAACAACTTGTGTTTTCTCCTCTGCGTCTACCTGAAGACCAGCTGAATAACAATGCATAGAATATGTCAAATAAAATGAACACATAAATTAAACAAAAGAATTAGGGCTTTTAATCACATTTAAATTTTAAATTAAATTAAATGTTGGCCTATGTGCATATATACATGCCATTTTTCACATAATAATAATAATAATAATAATAATAATAAATTGTTGGCCTATGTGAGCATGTACATGGCATTTCTCACATAATATATTATTCTTATTATTATTATTATTATCATTATTATTATTATTATTACAACAGTTTTAATTAATTGATGGGCTATATACATGGCATGTCTCACATAATATTATTATTATTATTATTATTATGCATTATGTTTTATGAATTATTTAATGAATTATATATTATTATATGACATACACAAATTAAATTACATTTCAACTTACAAATAAAATTAATTATTTATATATTATATATACACATTATGATTATTAATAATAATAATAATAAGTAGATTTTTGATTGAATGTATTCTGCACATACACACAGCATTTCCCACGATAAGCACTGAATTAATTACTTTACATTAATTAGAAGTGTTTTTCTAAAGGCCCAAAGGGTGAATGCTTATTCAACCTTCATGTTTCCACCCAGATGTAACGAGCAATGAATGAAATCATAAAAGCATATAATTACAAACAAAACTGACAGTGCTGTTCCAAAGCAGGATGTTTAGCAATAGTAAATGTCTGGTTGCCTGCGTCTCTTACCTCCCTGTCTGACACACTGGTTCAGCGGGTTGCCGTCATCATTAACTTGACGAATGTTTCTTCTGCAGACAGGAAGGAATGTTTCAGATCAGATTTATTTCAGATATCCTAAATACCATCGCTTTCCGGTTTCAGTGTAGAGGAAAATCCTGATGTAATGGATTCTATCAAACAAGCTGACCATACAAGTGTGAGATGTGTCACCTGCGTGCATTTGGCATGTAAGGGCTGCAAGAGTGGCCGTCCCAGGTGCAGTATGGGTCTCTAGCAAGACAGCATTCAGCGCAGGCTTGGCCGTACAAATCGCAGTGGAACAAACCCAATTGAATCACACCCTCTGCTGATCCAGCAAACAGCCACTGCTGGAAGCAAAACACACACTTAGAGACACAGTGATATTGGCTGTGATACTGTTTATCGCTTAACATCTAAACCACATTCTCATATACAGGACCAAAATAACAGTGCTCTTTCCATCCCGCATCTTCAGGTTTCAGCGAGTGTTTCGTGGAACAAACGTGTGAAAACTCACAGTTTAATTTTAAATATCTTCCACCCTCTTGCGTTGCCATGACGACAAGATTTATAAAAGTGTGCCAGTGTATGGTACATGTATATGTTTGTGTAAATGTGCTTTCGGTGACGAACAAGGTACCTTTTTTTTGGATAGCGTCATGGCAGTGATTGGTGACTTGTTCTGTTGAGTGACAGGAGATGAGCAGTTAATGTTTCAAGCTCCAAAGGCCATCCGTATGAATCTGGAGTGTAAAAATTTACCTTAAAAACCTGAAGCTGTTCCAGAGTGATCTCCTGATTCTGTCCGTTGGCTTTAGGCAGGTGAATCACTTTCAGAACCAGGCCAGAATCTGAATACACATATGCAATGCACACAATATTTACAAATTAGATTGACATGTCTGTCAAAAATTCAGAAAGCTTAAACTTTGATTAATGAACACACACCTGTACCAATGAACAGCACGTCATATTGTCCATCCACCGCCTCCACTCGGTCCACAAGGAGGCGGGTCAGTTTATAAGGCACGCCCACTCTGATGAGCAAAGGATGACCTCCAAGAGGACGTACCACTTCCTGCATTAAAGGATGTGTCCGGCTGAAGAAGATGACCTCATCAGGATATTCCCTTGTTGATTTGAACCCTCCATATGTGCTGCTGGGACACTGAAGATTGACAGAAAGCTCAGTTTTATGGTGTATGCATGATAATATACTGCTAAGTTCATCGTATGGGAACACTCACTGTGCCAGGCCTAGGATAGGGAACTTTGCCTGTATACTCCGTCCACTTATACTGTTGACCCTCCCTATGAAGGAAATTTCCCTTAAACGCTCTAATAATATCCTGCATGCGGTAAACACACACAGCGGACCCATTTAAGACATTGCTGTTGGGAAAGAAAACAAACACACATAAAAATAGAAACATGAATTATTGATTGCTTGAGAGATGTAAGTACACAGCAGCACTCAGCAATGTACAGTAGCCAATCACAATGTATCAATACAACAGAAATAATCTTATTCAGCTCTCCTACTCTCCTGCTTTGGATCAGACATAAATCCAACTAAAACCAAGCACAAATGAAGGTGGCACTTCTGTTGAAGCAGTCGGCAGTAAGGGCACCGACTCCTCTGTGAGGGTAAAATGTCACCTGATGTGAATTGAATTGAATCTGGGTCTGCCCGTGCAAGCTACAGTCTTTACGAGTCTCTGAGAGATTTAACACACACAGTGGAACAGTTCAGCTGGGAGCAATAACACTGTCACTCTTTCCATACAGCTTTTTCTATATTCATACTTCATTGTGCACTCCACCCTGTTCAACCCTCTCCAAAACCTTAGGCAGACACACACACACACACATTTTCACAAAGATAGATGAAGGCATATGCTATTTGAGATGGCTGATGGTTCAACTTCTAATGTGTTTTAAACATCATGGGTGCATCATTAATGTCATCTTAGGCCAGCTGGAAAGTATGACTCAGTAATACAGCTATTTTATCCACACCCTTAACCACATACACACACACACACACACACACACACACAGGGCTGTCACAATGTGAAGATTGCTTTTCCATACAATTAAAGTGAAGGGTGACTGTCATGCTCCAAAAACGAGCATTTTAAAAGTACAATACAGTAGTAACTTGGCTTCGGAAGCCACAACTCTCTGAGGAGAAATATGGGCGAATTCCAAATGGCTTTTTTTGCTCCCTTCAAGGGCACTTCGAGAGGGGGACACCATTTGTAATGACGTTCCAAACGAAAGTGAGTAACTGATTCGCTTCACGATGGGCCCTTCCAGAAGTCCGTTAGCAAAGGGAACATGTGATGGTCGGTGATTTCCGTTTGTGATCACGTAATCTTCAGTTAGGAGCTCTTGCGATGCATTTTAAAACAAAATTGGTATTAATTTTGACTTCATATACAATCATTAGTAGGATAGGCTGATCAAATTTGTCTTTAAATGTGATGCAAAACATTTTGGTGGTGGTAGAAATACGATTTAAGACGCTAGTGTAAGCACGTTCAAGCATGCTTAGTTTAAAAAGGTTTAATAGTAAATAAGACACAGTGAGACATTATATTTAGATAAAATAATTAATAATAATGAGAATAAATTTGCAGCAACTGTTCCCTTCACAGAGGGAGTTCATAATTCTTATATCAGACAGCAACGCCCTTACACCCTTAAAAGAACACACTTCAAGGACTCTTCAAAGGTAGTAGGGCATATGGATTTTCACTTCTGTTTGGAATAAGCCCTTTGTAAGCAGTTATTCACTGAAAATCATAATATTTTTAAAATGTATGTATGTATATACAGTATATATATTTTATAAATTTTTGTTTCTTAGTTTATTATTCAAATGTATTGATGTGTAACAACAATTTCTAGTCAACTTACATTTGCTCAGATAAATCTTTAAAATATCTAAGACCAGAAATATACCACAGGTCATTTAGACAAATTAATTTGTCATTTTTTGGAGCTTGACAGTCCCTAGCCATACAGGGTTTTTTTTTATGGAAAAAGGAGCAGCGATATTCTGTAAAGAAAGTGAAATGAGTTTGGAATTACTTGAAGCTGAGTAAATGATGACGGAGATTTTCTTAATGCCTGCTCTTAGTTCAGCAATGACTGTAGCCTTCAAATGTTACTTATGAAAGTGTAATGTTTAAAATCTGACTCTGGGTCAGTTTGTAAGACTCACCTGGTAGTGGTGAAGAGCCCATAGATGAGGGGGTTCTTTTTATCCTTTCCACGCTGAATGAAAATATCCTCTACAAAGAAAAACAGGAAACAGGTTTTGGACATTAATTAAATCAAATGAATTAGTCATTAAATGAATGCTTTGTGTGTGCTTCAGTCAGTGCAAATGTGAAAGAGCGAGTGTGTGTGGGCCCTAGTTTCCTCTCAAGACTGTATAAACTCATGAAAAGAATATTTACCTTGTCACACTCTCTTTCACACACAAACAAACGTGTGTAACGCAGCGTTTTTGTGGTTTCATTTCTGTTCACAAACACACACACACCTATATCTTGCAATGAACTAGTACTGTTGAGGGTTCATTTCTGCATTCCAGCCATGTCAGATATGATCAAACGCCTTATCAAATCAAACACACACACACACTTGTCTGTTTCTTTATAGAAACCTGATTTCATTCTGTAACATCATTTACTTTTAATAATTAATTCCCAATTTTTTTAAATAATTATTTTCACAATGTCATTTCAGGTTTTACTATTCTAGTTAGTCTTACTAGTTAGTCTTACTATTCTTTACTAATGTAGCAGCATAGCATAAACAAGCACACACACATCAAGATGGTGGTTCACAACTGGTTTTGCTTCAGGACTTGAATTTTACATTAAGACAGCAAGCGATGGCCCAAAATAATAAAGAAATGTTTCAAACTGTAACAGTACACAAAAATGTAACATGTAAACCACCATGAACTTCACAGGCCAAACAATATGCAAGAGTGGGGTCAATAAGACTGTATGTATGTGTTTAGCAAAGTGACAGTATTTTACAAAAGAAAACTTTCTACTTATGAAATAATCCTTAAAAAATGTTCCCATTTTGACAAATATATTAGACACCACAACTGTTCTGATAATAATGTTACTTGACCATCAAAACAGTATATTACATAGATTTCTAAAAGATCTTGTGCTGCAATGTCGTTGAGCTTTAGAGAATTTGTAAAAAAAAAAAAAACATTAAAATCTCTAAGCGACTTTGATCAAACGCACAGCCCTTGACAACAATAAAAGATATGGGGCACCAGTTGGAAACCACAGTGTTAAACATTCACGCTACCGCGGACATGCTTTTGAAACCTGAGCTAGATTTACTGACTCTTGTAAACTGCTAAAAACTGAGAACATAAACTAAAACAGTGCTATAAAACGGATGAAACCTTTATTACGCACCGCCCTGGGATAAAACCACACACATAAACACAGGCGCTCCGTTTTCCCCTCATATTTTACACACCAACCAAAATAATCCCTTCAATTAAGCATTCACACTCCCTCTCAATCCCATTACTAGCCCTCATTGCTGCCCCACCCCTCCTCCCTCTCATTCAGATTGTTTTCACTACCCCCTATTCCGTTGCTCTTCTTCTCTTTCACTTTTGCAGGGACGCTATAGTTGTGTCAATTTCATCCAACAAAAGCTTTTGTTCTCCTTGAGGGCAGATAGTTTTGTCTGCCCTGCACTTGTTGACACTTCTCTATCCTGCCCCTATCCGTCCTTATCCCTCCTAACCTCCGACTCTCCTGCTCTCTGCTCTCCTCCCTCATCCTCATCCCGCGGTAGCCAGTAGATTTTGTGGAAACAGGATGGGGGTGCCACCGTAGACGTGAAAATGCACACACACAGATACTGGTGGCCTTCAAAACATTCGGCAGACCACCAAGACAAAAGGTACATGCACTTGTGCCCTCATTTTAAGGTTTATTTATCACCATGTGGTTCAAAAATCTAAAACATTCAGGGTGAACTCAAGAAAATTAGCTTCTGTATATAACCATAAGAAATTAAAGTACTAAAGTATTCATTTTCTATTAATAATATAAATATGTAACATGAAACTGTTTAGAGTCCATATATACATATGTATGCAAATATCAATTGTCCTTCTCTCCGTCAAAAGCACATTAGAATTATTTCTGAAGAGTTTTGTGAGACTAGCAATGTTTCCATCCAAAGATTTGAATTTAACTGGAAAAACAATTGAGAATATAGCACAGTTTCCATCCAATAAGTCAAAGAGAACAAATTCATAATTTCCTGATAAACTGGCACTATATATCACTGAAAAAAGTAGGAGAAGCCACTTAATATAATCAGCTAGCATATAAAACACAATTAATGCTGTTTGGGAACACAGTTGTGTGATACAAATATGCAAAATACTTTGATGAAAGATTTTGTACAGACATCTCAGAAAAAACAAAACAACATTTCAGGTGCTGTGCAATGAGATCAATCCACTGGTTCGTCAAGTCACATGTATTTTATGCACATTTTTTAGAATTTATGCACATCTTGATGTTTCCATCCAGCTTTTTTATGCAAAATTCCAAAACGCAAATAAGGAGGTACTATAGATGGAAACATAGCTTTGAAGACTAGATTAATGGCTGTTGATAAATCGTCTTTCCCATCACAGGAATAACTATATATTTAAAATACATACAAATAGAAAACAGAAGTAAACTGTTATGATATTTCACAATATTGCAGTTTTTATTATTTAATTTATTTATTTATTTTTTATTAAAAAAATCTTACCAACCCCAGACTTTTGAACATTATTGTACATGTACACACAAGGCTTTCAAAACTACTCCAGCTGAATTTCAGCTAACAAACATGCCAACTCAGTGAATCAACTGTACATTATTTCAAATCCAAAACATTTCATACACTAATTCAGTTCAGCTTCAAAATCACAGCCACAGAAGCCGGCAGCATCCCCTCCACACACACACAAACGCAGACATTATCTAAACTTATTACACCAGACCGTGGCGCTTTCTGGAGCACCTTCAATCTTGCATACCAAAACACACACCAGTCATTTTTTTCTTAAAGATCTAAGCTTCTTCTGCATATTTCTCACTAACTTACAATTCTAACGCTACTCTTCCAGAAAACTGGCAGCTCTCAGCTAGCATCTGACTCATCGTATCATCAGTTTATGCATGTTCCTTTATACAATCTATAAAGTTGCTATTCCTGATTAACATTCACCGACTGCAGTGTGGTCTGGCCCATCATAACTATGGCAAGATGAGGGTCCCAGATGCAAGGGGAAGATTATGGGAGATGTAGTGGTTTATAGGCCATGGAGCGCAATGTAAACAAGACAGAGAAGAGAATTCTTATAGATTACCACCATAGGGCAGCAAAGATGAGATGCATATTCACATTACAGCATGCTTACATTATACAATCATCAGAACATTTGTTAAAGTAAAAAGTAAACATTAAAGTATTAACCAATCAGAACAAAGCAGTTTTGCATGTTCAAAATACTTCGGCAGGCCAAGAAATAAACACATTTCACAAGTCCCTAAAACTTGAACATAACTGGACATGCACAGAGTTAAACAAATTACATAAACTCCGCTGTTTCAAGATTGCCATGGCGCTGGACAATGAATAGTTCCTTTCAAAGCCGCTTGCTGATTTGATAAAGTAGCAACCAGATATGGAACTTGTTCTTGATTTCTGATTATTGCTTGCTTTATATCATATTTGGGTGGAATAGTTTGGGGCACATGCTATCTTCAGTGCGGTCATCACTGATAACTGAGATGAACATTTCAACATGTACAGTGTGCGCTGTAACATGTATATCTTATAGATATATGAGAATGAGACTTTAGTAAAACTTAGTCAGAATGAGGATTTGAGAATTGTTTATTCTATGCAAGGTCTTTGTTTACACAGACTGATTGATAAGGAACCGGTTTCTGTCTGAGTCTGCGTGTGGTGTGTGTGTGTGTGTGTGTGAGTCTACTGATAAACTTTGTTCCATAAATCAGGGAAGTTTGGGCATATGACACACACAACAGCATCGACAGCACAAATTATATTCTAAAAAATGTACAAGGTTGTCTCAAAGCCATATTTAATATAAGTGTTTTGCTTAAACTTTGGTTAGGTAAGCAAGTAGTAATAATTTGCGTGTGTGTGTCTGTGTGTGTGTGGCATTTGTCTGAAGCTGTGTATTACTCACCGAGTTTATCAAAGTGTGTCTGTATGCCATCAGGTCCTGGTACGGAGCAAACAATACGAGTTTTCTGAAAGGTGCTCCATTTATGAACCAAACTACGCTGACCACCAATATCATTCTGAAAAAGAGAGAAAGAGATCTAAACACACTAATATAGTACCATACTACCATAGTACATACCACACTTCAGTAATACCATGTTTTTTGCACATGTACCCTATTACTACCATATTTATGACAGAAATCCACCAGAGGAACAGTCAGAGACATATCACCCAGCACATCCTATCAGATTTGCATTGGTGGTCATACAGGCACAGGAGCCACACTAGTGCGGTTAGGCACGTAGGAACACACTATTAGATACCTTGCAAACGCGGGCGACTCTAGAATAGAGGACCTTCCCAGCAGCCCCCTCTGCTTCCTGAGCGCGCTCAGTAAAGAACACGTAGACCTTATCATCCTCCTCATTATCACTCTCTGACATCGCTGCAACATGCACAAATTCAGCGCCTGGAGAGAGCGAGAGGGACAGAAATACAGTTAACTAACCCATGCATCTGTTATTGTGTAAATAATATGGTAACATTTTCTTGTCTCTATGTCTGATAGAGCAGCCAACCTGGTGAGTGTGTTTTTGTAAGTGTGAGTGTCAGTGCTAGATCAGGTGTATGTGGGGTTGTACATGCACATATATCACCTTGAAGCCATGTAGAGTCGTATTGTTCGGTGCGAATGGCATGTCGCTCCCCCAGACTCCGAATAAAAGCAGTATCATGACTTAGAAAGTCAGATGAGATGCCTGCGTACAGCTCTCCATCTGAACAAACACGCGTGAAGATTTCGATCAGAGTTACACTGGCATGTACTCACACAAACAGATAAACTACACACAAACTGTAAACATGCTGTTTTACCTATGATGGCGGTAGCTGTTCTCTGGTGAGGGTCATAAGGACATTTTCCCTTCCCTGATTCAGTGTCTTCATACTGCAGCATTTGTTCCTCAGCCTAAAATTCCCATTACATTATATACACTTCAAATTGGTTATTTTTGCTTATACAAATTAATCCCACTTTTTTATTTTACTCAACATATTTTTTATTTATTTATTTTTTTTTTTTTAATTATTTAAATAAAATGTTTTTTTTTTTAATCTGAATAAAACTTTTTTTTTTTATTCAAAAAGTAATAAAATACTACTTTTATTTCTGTTTGAAAAATGTAACATCTATAAATATATATATATATATATATATATATATATATATATATATATAGATTTTGT
>JAUCMT010000154.1:10969676-10990992 GCA_032357475.1 Enteromius thamalakanensis | reverse complement strand
GTATAAAATATTTAAGTTTAATTTATTAGCTATTTATTTATTTGCAATATAAATGCTCACAAAATTGTTTGCGACATGCATTAGGGTGCATGCTGGGAAATGTAGTCCTTTACCCTGAGGAAGAGGTTAGTGGGGATGAAGGCGCAGCGAGGGTTGAATGCTCCAGTCCCGCAGGCGTAAAGATGTGTTTGGTTATACAGCTCTAACACACGCAGGAAGTTTGCACAGTCCGTCTGAGACATAAAAAAAACTATCACAGTGAGGATTGAATTGATTTCGTTTACAATTAAACAGCAGAACAACAGTTGTCAAAACAAGCTGGGTTTCATAAAACCTTGCTTTACCTGCAGGTTTTTTCCAGCCATGATACAGTTCTGAATCCGATCTGGACTTGCAGGCCAGTATATCTGAAATACAGCACACATACACACATACATAATCAGTTGCACAAATGTGCATTAAAGCTCCTTTTAGTTATTAATAAATGCTGATGCATATTAAATACTGATTTCATCATGTGACGTGAGGAATTACAGTTGAATGCCACCCTGGAATTACTCAGATGAAATCATTATCAATATGCATTAAGTTATGCAGACAAGCAGGGATGGGCTCACACAAACACACACACACACACACCTACTCACACAAACACACTCACAGGGAGGCCTTTATGCAACAAACATTTGTCACACACAACCAATTATACACAAATTGTGTTTTTCAATATCAATGCGAAATTAATATGTCTGGGACAAATTAAGAAGTTAAGAATCTGCGAGTAAAAGCTTTCTTCTGGTTTCTAAACCACCTCTCTAAAATTCTTCTTATTTACTGCCTTCAACGTGCTTTCTTCCATAATGAAAGTGAAAGGTTACCAGGGATCTAGATCGAAAAATACCATAAAATTAATATAGCATTCATATATATTATATTCCAAGTTTTAAAATGCCATATCATAGTTCTTGTGTGAAATACAAGCTGTTTATGGTGGCTTTACTGTGATGTTCAGAGCTTGACAGCCCATACTTTCTTTGTATGGAAAAGAGCAGCATTAACGTTTTGTTAAACCTCTCCTTTTGTATAACACATACAAATAGAGAACATAAGGACAGAATCTCCCTTGTTTAAGAATATGAGGAATGTATGTGTGTTTGGGTGTGTACATACCTTGCTGGGGGATTGTGTAATATCATCCAGGCTGGTAGACAGCAGATGGTTTTTCATGCCTATGTAAAGACGACGACCATCTTCATCTGGCAGCAGAGAGTTCAGATCACCAGCAGGCACCAAGAGAGACATGAGCCTGCCGCTCCGCACCAGCTCTAAGACAGAGAGACAGAGAAACGTGAGCAGATTTCATACATTTCTGCTGTGAGTAGACCCTCGAGGCTGAATTGGGCAAATATGCAGCATTGCTGTTTTCCATCACAATCCTTGACAGTCCAATAAAGAAAACGCAATTGAGTTTTATTGTTTTTTATGGGATAGGAAAAAAACAGAATGAGAGTTTCTTTCTGCCATGCAGCAGAGGGTGAGTTTCTGAGGAATATCCTGGTCAGTTTTTCCAATATAATTACAAGGTTGTCAAGATCTAAAACTACTATCATAAAATGGTCATTTGCTATGAAGCTGTATAATGGCTTTATTTGAGAAGCAGGCAGAATTTTAAATTAGTGGAAATAAATGAAAACTCAATGGCTCAATGATCCAGTTCCATTAAGTAAGAAGCCCAGGGGAGGAGAAGAAAATCAGTCAATAATGACTTAAATTAAACCTCTCTTTCTTACACAAAGCTATCATTTGACTTGGAATGTAGTGGAATGTAATATTCACTTTTGCATTATTTTTAAATCCTTAAAGCTCCAGAGGCAACCAGAACATCTCCTTTGTGCTCCATGGATGACATAAAGCCAAGCCACAGACTTGAAACAACACGAGGATGAGTAAATAATGGGAGAATGTTTATTTTTGTGGGTGAACTATTTCTTTAAATACATTTAAAGCTGTCCACCAAAGTTACATAGTATTCTGTACTTTCCCTAAACACAATGAACCCATATAAACTCATATGTGGACCAGACAGACTCACCTTTGGCCAGAATAACCTGTTCAAAAAATATGAAGAGCCGATGAGACAGACAGCGATAAAATAACACATGAGATAAATAGAATAGACAAAAGGCTGGATTACATGCCTTCAGAGTCAAAGGAAATCAATCCATTACAGTGAGTGTGCAGCAGAAAATATGGTAAAGTACCAAAAAAATAAATAAACAAATCAGCCAAAATGCAAATATTACATTGGTTGTTCTATAGGTTTGCATCTTTATCCTTCCTTTAAAATATTCACTCACCCACACACACTAAAAAATGTCAGCTGTCACGAGGGACATTCACACAATCTGTCACAGCCTGAAACCTCACACACGCATTCCTACTATAGCTCTCTCATAGTGCCACCGATGCCCCCTTCCTTGGGGGCAGTTGCTGTGGTGACAAGGGTGTGTATGTGTGTGTGTGCTAAAATCACTCTGATGGATTACGGGCTGGTATTCCACCTGTCTCGAGTGTGTTTAACAGGAAGTGAGGGAGATCTCATGACTAGGTGGTCTAGAACCTGGTAGCTCCAGACCGTAATCAGTTTGACTCATGACCTTTTTAGCCGTAAACTGAGTAAGATAAACAATGAGACATTATGATGGTCTTACAGAATTAGTACAACTACAACTGTCATTTTTCGGTCTTGCACACACACACACGAACACAATGTGAGCCACAAAGCCTTCTGTCCATCATTCTATGACCAGCTGAGGGTATATTTAGCAACATCCAGACCTAGTGCTGTATATTTAACCACGCACAAGCTGTGAGTGTGTATCTGAACATTAGATTACCTCAGTCATGAGAGAGACTGATGTGGAATTACTCAATTAGTGAAAATATGTGGCGTGTGACAAGAAACATTAGTTGACTTATACATAAACATGCACATGATTAAGAGAGCACATAGGTTAACAATACTGGAAATGTTCTTTTTTTAAGATTATTCGAAAACGTAATTTTTTTTCAGACTTATGAACAAGTGACTCGGTTTATACTGTTTAAAAAAAGACATGTTGCTTTTATAATAATAATTACTGAAATAAAAATAAAAAAATCAAAGAGAAATAACCAAATGATTAAATTGAACTGAATCAAAATTGAATCAATTAAAAAAAGTGAATTAATTAAAATTAAAGCAAACTAAGTTAAATGGGGTTCAAAAACCTGTTCACAAGCACACACCTCTTCTACTACAAGCAGCTAGCCTACTGCACACCTAAGCAAACAGTCCACACTTCCTGTGCAAATTGAGTTATCAGCTATCATTTCTCAATCCACCAGCTGGCATGTTCATATGTGGTAGAAATGTTAACAGGTGCGACTACAAGTCTGTGACGGAAGAACACAAGGATCATGCATAAACACACAGACAGTTCAAATAAACTGGTGAACACACACTGCTGTGTTCTGGAATTTCTCAACTCTCCACCAGTCAGACCTACTAACCATGACCTATGACCTGGGCTGAATATGAGTATACTTATAGCACTCAGACACGCTCACTTGGAAGAGGTGAGAGTGCATAATTGATTGATGCTCGTGTTAGTTATAATCACACCTACTAAAGGCCAATCAACTGCAAAGTGACCAATCAAAACCGACCAGCTGGAAAATGCATTTTATAGATCTTACTGGATATCTAATTTCACTTGTATCCAATAGTACGAAATTCTCAGTATGTGTGTGCGTGCTATTCAAGAGCTGTCAACTATCATCTCATCAGGGAAATCGAGCCAAAATGAGCTGTGTAATAATCAACCTCCAGCCGCTCCCTTACACAAACACACACTTATGCTCTACCCTTTGGGAGTCTGCGTGAATGAAAGGCTAATTGGGTAATTAAGAGATCCAAGTAAACACAACACACACACTCATGCAGATGTACACGGATTAATAAGGATATGTGCCCCTTTCAAACTTTCTAAACACACACACACACACACACACACTCTGTTTTCTTTTATATTCACTCTCAGTCGTCCCTGATATGCAGAATAGTGTGACGGAGCAATGAATGCAGGGTTTTCTAGGTCATGGAGAAACACACGAGCAGTTTCAGTATACACAATTTCACACATGATATACCCCTGTCGAGTTACGGCTGATTACAATCGGGTTGGGAAGAAACTACTTTAATAAACATACTAAATCATTTATTCTGGGCTGGAAGAATAAGTTCAGAAAGGTATTAGAAATAGAAGGTTAACAGAAAGAGCTCAACAGAAAAGCAATAGAAGTGAATAGAGTGCTTTACTATAAACCACGCAGACCAACAAAACAATAATTAAATTAATTATGGTAACATCATTGACTCAAGTCAGAATTATTTATGATTTATTATGTCTTTAATTGTTTAAAATTATATTATTTTATAGTAATAATAATTACATTGCAGGAGGAAAATATTATAATGAATCACTAAGTGATGTCTGAATGAAAATGTTAAATGCAGGAAGGTTTTCACAAGGAATAGGAAATTGAAAACTCAAATATATATATATACAGAAAAGTCAATGGAGAGTGAGTAGCTTTACCTGAGTGTTGGAAGTGCAGTCGTGGTTGTGATGGTCTCCATGCGTCCGTTAGAGGTGCCGCCAGTGAAATTAAGCAGAAGAGAGCCAGCATCCTCCTCATGGCTGACACACACACACACACACACACACACACTATGCAACTCTAGCTCGGAGTAAACACACACTCTCTTTCTCCCTGAGCGCTCTGCTCAAAAATATCACACACACAAATGGTGTCTACCTGATGTCAGCATCACACACCTCTACGTACGTGTGTGTACAGTGCAGATGTAATATAATCCTGCTCAGGTCAGTGGTGCAGCAGAATCCTCTCCTGGTCTCTCTTCAGTGATTATAATCTTGCCGTCTGAATTTGTCTTCGTTTTGTTCACTCTGTTATTGTCTTGCCCTCTGCATCTTTTAACTCTTTCTGATCTCTCTCTCTCTCCTTCAGCCGTCTCTTATCATTCACTCCTTTCTTTCAAACACTCCCCTGCTGGGAAGGAGGGAACTGTCCCAACTGTGCCCACCCCTCTCTCGCTCTCTCTTTCTTTCTATTCCTCCCTCCCTCGCTCCCTGTCTGTGTATATCTTTTTTAAAGAATAAGACAGCTGCTGAATGTGACTCTCTCTTAGGATTCATTTGCTTAATGGCTGTTGAAATCTCATGTTGGTTTTTTCTCTTTTCATCTCACACCCTAACTGTCTTGTTTATGCACGCACACACTCAACACACTCCAATTAAATCTAACAGCATCAGGATTAATGGTAGCTGAATCAGGTCACATAAACAATTAACAACAGGATCAAAAGAATTAGAAGATGAGAATGAAACCCCCCCCCAATTGCCCCATGGCAGACACACACACACACACACACACAAACTCATGCACACACACAACTCCAAAGGATCATGGCTCTTTACTGTATGAAACTATCACTGAGCATCAAAGATGCAACTGTGTGGATTTGACGCCCTCTAGCGACTAAATGAGGATTATATCTTATCTAACATCTCATTAAAAGTAAAAAAAAAAAAAAAAACTCAAATAAGGCGCCACATTTTACGCACAAATTACACCAAAAAGAACTTGTACTATCCTAAAGGGATTCATTTTGTTATACTGACAACTCAGCTCTACTGTATTTCGCTTGTTTCACGACTACTTAATACACACATGAACATAAAGCACGGATTTGAGTTTAAATGGTTATCCTACTTGTATATTAACGCCATTGCATTACAATATTAACAGTTTTATATAATTTTATGTAGGCCTATTCATCTGCACCCATGTTCATTTTGGTTTATTGATAGCTAGCTAAAATAGCGTTAATTAGCTACCAATACAACCGTCAAGTTTAAATTCCCTCTTATTCGTGTTTCTTTAGCCTAATGTTACCTGTTACTTGTTCTTCTGAGAGATGTTTTCTTTATTTTCTTTAATAACGTCTATTCTGAATGATTACCATTCATTTGCTATGAAAATGTCGTCAAGTCCAAAATATTTTCTTAGTGTAATAATTGATAATCACTATACAGTTTGATTGAGCAGCAGGCCTATTTTAACGAGAATATACAGTATAAACTAATATACTTAATTTAACATCAAACGTTACGAGCATAGATGCAGACCGACTGTTATGATGGCTGACCACCAGGTGTCAGTGTTGTATAAATATAGTTTTTGTGATTGTTGAACAGTTGAAAAGTTCACATTTTAGTCACTTTTTTTTATGTAATCAGAGAAACAAATCATAAACAGCATATATAATTACATAGTAGGTAGAAAGGACCTTTTGTGTCTCAGTCAGTGACATCAGTCCATGAAAAGTGTCGTAGTAAAGATGCTCTTACTATATTAGATGTGATGATGTGAGGGGTTATTCATGATATTTAAGAGTTTGAACTGCATCTTCCTCTTGGTCACCAGCTCCAGCGAGAACAGATTCGTCCCCAGACAGAGCCTGCCTTCCTCAGCATTCTCTCTACGCTGCTATTGGCATCTTCCCCTTTAATGCTGTTTCGCCAGCACACCACTGCATAGAAACAGTGCTTTCTACCACAAACCGACAGAACATCATTTGTTGTGGAGCTCCATAATGCATATGTTAAATGACCTAAGCCCTCTTATAATTAAAATGATTTGTGGCTATTTTATAACTATTATTGCATTGTGTTGTTATGAATATAATCGTTAGCGTTTGAATATTAATTGTAAAAAAAAAAATATATATATATATATATATATATAATAATAATAATTATGTATCGATTAATAATGGATTATTTTATTTTATCTTGTTTTTATTTTCAAATTGGCATTGCGCGCTCCCGTGCTGCCAGGCCGGTTTCCATCAGCTGTCCGTTTATTCGTCTCTCTCTCTGTGTGCTTCCCGCCCACACACGTGCTCACCTCTGTGCTCTGATTGGATGAGCAGGAAGGCGATGAGCTCATATTGGTTAAAAATAGCTTCACGCGCTGGGGCTAAAAATAGGCGCATATATAAAGCCCGGCGTTTGAGCGAGGCTCGCTGCACTTACGCAGCAGTAGCGGGGAAGGATGAAACTCTCCGAGAGACACAGAGAGAGAGACAGAGCTTGCGAAAGGGCGGCGGCCCCTTTCTCTCGGTCCCGCGTCACGGCCAAGTCTTTCACAAGAAAGACAGAAATGGCAAGTTGTTAAGTTTTTCAGCCAGCCCGGGTCTGGGTGTTGCCCGCTGGGGGTGGGGGCTGCATGACTATTTCCTTCCTTCCTCAACAAGTCATGTTTTTCCCCCTCTTCAGTTAAATAGAAGCAGGCTGTGTTGTACTGCATAACATCCGAGAATTATCCACTACACTGTCATTAAACATCTTGGTAAAGATTTTCATCGTGCTGTTCTGGATCCCGGATTATCCAGTGGGTGGCAACTCAAAATAATTCAAGCTCCTCTTCGCTAAGTTTTGATTCAGAAAGCTCTCTCAACATTAGCAAGAGTGCAAAGGCTTAGTCATCAGAGTAAAAACAGAACATAGTGTTCACTGACAAAACGAAAGCAGGATTTCCACTTCTGTTAAAACTTCTTTATTCCAGTCCTGGGAAGGAACTGTCTTGTCGCCTATTAAGTCTTCATGACCCCATAAGGCTCATTTCCCAGACATATTTTGCAAACATATGATGAAATGTCACCAATCCACACCAATGTTGGTGTGTAAATGATGGAAAAAATTCTTAAATATAAAACTAGTTCCCGATTTTACACCGGGAACTCACTTGAGTTCTGTATTTTGGACAATGTACAATGTTTTGAGATCTCAAAATTAATCTACTCCACTTGCTGAAGGGGAAAAGTATGGACAAAAATCTAAACTGTATTTTATTCACCCTAATGTCATTAAAATATGAATAACTTCTATGAAAAGGAATTTTGAGCAACATTCCATCTACTCTGTCAGGTTGATAATGCTTTGTTTGTGCTTGGTCACTTTTCCTTTGAGAATATGTAACACATTTCTATTTGGATATTTTAGATCAGTTGTGGGTCGTTCCATTAAACAAGATTTGAGTACATTATTTGGTAAACTTGTTTAATGGAACAGGCCACTGGTTGCCCAATTATGGCAGCATTTCCCAAAGTTGCCCAGTGTGTCATCAGCCTTATGGACTCTTATTAGTCCCGATGATTACTGCAACTTCCAAGTGCAGGGCAATGTTCCGAAATTATGAGTAAATTTAACAGAAAAATTACATCTTGAGGATCGCATCACAACATGACAAAGATAATAGTTCACCTTAGCTCAAGGCATTTTAAGTCTTCAGAGTTCATAACTAAAATGTTGTGATATATTATACTAATATGTTAGATTTACTGTAGTTCTATATGTATATACTTTAGTTTTTGTGATGGACAGTTAACAGAAATATAACCCTTAGTAGTTTGCTACTACCAGTAGAAGTTTGTTACTATGCTTCAGCAGAAATACATAGGGAGAAATGTAAACAGAGTCTGTTGATGTCCCTGATTAACATTTGTTTTTATTTCGTGAAAAAAAGAGAAGTGTGAACATTATTGAAAATGTCTACACTTTATGAATAGCAGGTCTGTAATGAGACAACAGAAGTGTATTGTTTTGGTGAACTACTTACAAAAAAAGAAGGGAAACAAAATGTGTTTTTTTTTTGTTTGCATCCTTTACATTCTGCTAGTTTCTTAAGTTTACACATAAACATGATCATTCTCCCTCTCACACACACACACACACACACAGAGTTGTTCCTTATAGAACATCTTTTATTACACAAGATTACCAAGTCTAGTTTACAAATACGGTTTCCAGTCCTGAATGTGTGTACATATAAATACACACGTTCATATGTACAGGTATGTATACATATTAACTCCCCACCCACCCCATGCCCCTTTTTTGCTTTAAAACAGCTATTTGTACTTTTGTTTTAAAATCCCAATCTTTCCCTGATCTAAAAGAAAACCTTAAAATTATTTATACATACAGAAACAATCAAGTTCAGCCCTGTTTTGTGTTGCAGAAAAAAAGCCCAGCATACAAGGGATGGGCTGAAGTATAGATTGGCAGCTCACAGATCACACCTTTCCAATCAGCCCACAGGGTCACATGACAGCATTTGGCAGATGGGCAAGCTTGAATGATACCACAAAAATTAGGTAAAGCATCAAAAAAGTCCCATTTGTCCAAGTTCTCTTAAATACTGATAAACATCTCCATGACTAAAAATAAGACCAGAAGGGGGGGAGGGGAGACAAAACAAAGCTTATTTTCTGGGATCTCTTTCCCAAAAGCATTTGGCGAATGTGAAGGGGTGTATGACTGTAAGTATGAGTGTGCCCCTCACACACACTCTTTTCGAGCCCTGTTACAGGCACAGAGTCCAATGGCTAGTATTCACAGCAGACTGCATTTGTTGTTCTTCTTTCCCCTGCGTGCCTGCAGCGCCGCTCTAGTGGCCATTTCAAACACCTCCCGAACGCCTTCTTTTGTTTTGGCTGAGCACTCCATGTAACCAAATGCTCCAATCCGATTGGCCATGTCTCTTCCTTCCTCTGCCTTAACAGGCTCCTATTGGACAGTCAATACAAAATATGCGGTCAGCACACATTACTACACATTCAGCTGAAGAGTACAGTAACCATGTATTTTCCGTGCAAATACTATATGCGTTTACCTGCTTCATCTTGGTCAGTTCCCTGCGTGTGTGTTCATCATTCCGCAAGTCCTTTTTGTTGCCGACGAGGATGATGGGAACGTTTGGACAAAAGTGCTTCACCTCGGGAGTCCACTTCTCTGGAATATTCTCTACACAGAGGTCAAAGATCAAAGGTCAATACTGGAGTTTAAACACCCACCAGAGGTCAGTTTCATTAGAAAAAAGCAAAGATAAAAGTCCAACATAACGCACGTGAAAAAGGTACATAAAACAAAATACCAAAGATAGTACTCTTACCTAAACTGTCAGGACTGTCAATGGAGAAGCACATAAGAATGACATCAGTGTCTGGGTACGAAAGAGGACGGAGCCTATCGTAGTCCTCCTGTCCTGCGGTATCCCAAAGTGCAAGTTCCACCTATTGTACAAAAGAGACACACCAAGCTCAAACACACATACAAAACATCCCAAACCATTAAAATGGACTTGCACCGCAAAAAAGGACAGATGGAGGTGACATCAGCATACTAAGCTAAATAAGGAAAGTGAATCAGGTCAATATTTTCACATTAAAGCTGCTTCGAAGAGCTCCAACTGTCAGGCAAAAACTAATTAAGTCTATTAAACTAGGTTTTGAGGTTTACGTGTGAACACATGGCCCTCCAATTATTTGACCTTAAATGAGCCAAACTTTGAACATCTGCCTTTAACAAGTTTTTTTTTTTTTTTAAATCAGCATAAAGAGTGACGATTACAAACAGCAGGAGCAATGATTTTAATGCACATTGTACTCACCTGTTTGCTGTCAACCTCAATGTCAGCGACATAGTTCTCGAACACCGTGGGGACATAGACTTCAGGAAACTGGTCTTTACTGAATACGATAAGCAAACAGGTTTTACCGCACGCTCCATCTCCTACAATCACCAGCTTCTTGCGAATCGCTGCCATACCTACAAAAGACATACACATACACAGTTAAACACTGCAGCACTGTGCTAATAGTCACCTTTGCGGCAGCAACCGGAATAATCACCATGTTATAATGTTGGGACATTTTTCTGTGTCACATCCTGCAAAACTCTGATATGACCATTCGTAGTAGTCCTGTGCCATTAACGTACTGTAAATACACACCAAACCATCCCTCAGGCCCAGTAATCAAAGCCACACAGGGTTCAGAGACTTCAATGTCCTCAGTTGACTCATCATAGCCTACAGTGACATTCAACAAGCCTTCAACGAGTCATTTCAACATGACTACAGCAGAACCAACCCATCCGATCACATCAACATGACACGGCACTTCATTTTCTGATCCAGAACAGCCGTTTAAATAGAGGCAGATCTGGAAGTGTCTTTTAACTGGGCCAGATGTCTTTGAAGTACAAGCTGCACCCCAGTGGCCAAGATAAAGCTGGCAGCTACAGAACAGAGCCCACATTATTGATGAACAGGCCCGTGGCGATGAGAGCGGCTCAGATGGACAGTAGATTAAACACTGACACACACACAGAGCAGCAAAGCTAAAGATCAAAGTCTGAACCCAGCAGAAGAGACAAAACCTTGGCACAAAAGATCAACTAGTGGTTCTATCTTCCATATGTCCCACATTATTGAAACGTACATCCATGTGGGAGATTTTCAAGGCCAGCTTCAGCATGTCTACCTAAAACGAAGTACAATATGCATTACACTGAAATGCTGGGCACCTGAAGATGACTCTGATGTTTAACAGTACCTCCTAAATTAATATTGTCATATCCACAGGGGTGTCAAACTTCATTGGGCCATTGACTTCTGGGACTTCTAGGATAGTGAATTATTGATAAAGATTAGTCTGAATGGCACCTGTAGGCTCAACACACCTTCATTAATGAAACAAAAACTTTCTGTATAAAATGTCTGTAAAACCACATGACAATGTACATTCATACACCTATTGATAGATTTGCTCTAAAATGTCTTCAACTCATGCTGTCATGGAAATTGTTAATAATACCCAACGGGTTTCAAACCATTGTATGGGATTATAGACTCATATTAATAGGAACATTACTCACAATGACTTCTAATGGTCAGTCTGAAAATGTAATAGCATCAAAATACAAGACTTTTTGTTGTAATAACTGCTTAATGTAATCGCCTGTAGTGTGGTTTTCTTATTTAAAAATGTTTGTAAAGAAACTTCTCTCACTTAAACACAACTAAATACTGTTTAAAGTTGTACTACAATACCACACTTCACTTTTTTAAAGACTGAACTGAATTTATGGGAAATGACCAGAATTAAGATATAAAGTTCTTTGTGCCACCCAAACAAAACAATGCCAAAGACTATCTCATTAAACTTATACAATTAAAATTTTCAAGATCAGAAAACACTAGGAAAAGGTTAATAAACACATTCTTTAAATTACACCCTCAAACATTTGTATTTATCGCAATGTATGAATCCTGTGCTTATTATAGATTACCAATGTTATTTATTTAAACAGACGTTGAAAATTACTATATCGGTTATAGTTAAATAAAATAATAATCCCCCAGTTACGTCTAAATCTGCGATTATGCGCGTGTCTGGGTCGAGCTTTAGCTCTCCGCTTTAAATCAACAAAGACAAACATCTTACACCACATATATAACTGTTACCGATAATATTCACGAATAAACACTTGCGTGTTCACTTTGTCGCTTTTACCGCACACTGTAAAGGTCGTTTCTACGTTTAAATACCCGGATAAACCTTTAAACGGTTTTTAAAAATCTGGACGCCGAGGGTGAGCTGCTTCTCCCGGCCGGCGGTTGCTCGCGGAAGCGGCGAATGGTCAGTCGCTGAGCTCTTACCTTTCCACTATATTACAAAAGTTGTTTTAAAACAGCCAGTCCGCGGCGAATTGAGCTCATAAAGTTTATAATAGCTGTTTAAACACAAAGACGAGAAGAAAAAGTAATCTTACTTGCAGTTTAGATGGCTAGCCGTTTTGTTTTATATCAACGGTGGAGCTCCGTCGTCTCTTCTGTCCGATACAATAAACCGTTGACGAGCACGCGCAGAGCGCGGGCATTCAGAAGGGGGAAGGGATTGCGTGCACGAGCTGGAGCCACGCCTGCGCGAGCACGTTGAAGAGAGTTTATTTGGCGGTGGATGAATGAGTCATTATGAGAGACGGACCGCCCTAACAAGGCAGTTTTGAGTTATATATGAAGTTAAAAACTAAAAATGTGTCATTCATGGAGCAAAAAGGGACTATTATCTAACCAACGTACAACTTTTTCCAGCCTAAAACAACCCGGAACTACCGTTGAACAGTGTCTTTGGAAAAAGAAACTGTAAAATCTAAATATATTGTTTGAAATGTAATCAGCATAAAATGTTATGCTTGGTAGACTTGTTTTAGGAAGCAACAATTAAGAGATAGCGTGTAGAAACTGAACATATGACTTCCCTCAAGTTGAATGAGCTTGAACGAGAAAAACGATAATAATGCGTGTTTGATGCGCCATCTATCGGCAACTGTGCCTCATTACAATACATTTAGTCTACAAACAAACCCACCCGAAATTACAATATTTAACTCAAAACTGAGCCATTTCGTTATTTACTCACCACTGCGTTAGTCCAAACCTGTATGCGATATTGTGAAACACCAAAAAGAAGCGGCTAATTAGAAGCAGTCCACTTTAATTGCATTTTTTTTGTTTCATATAACAACGAATGGTGACTGAGGCTATCTTTTGTGTGCTGCAGTTAGTCATATGGTTGAGTAAATGACAGACATGGCATTTTAGGGGAAGTGGGGGATATATTGTGGCTAGTTCCACTTCTTATGAAAGCCTAGGCACTATAGATCAACTAGTGGTTTTATCGTCAATGTACATTCATGTGGGAGATCTTCACCCTAACTTTAACATGTTTACCCATAGCAAAAGCACAATATGCATTATGATGAGATGCTGTGCAGACTTAAGGCCTGGGCAACACCTGGGGCCTGGGGTTCACCTGGGGTTTTATGGAACAGGCCCCTGAAGATGAATGTGATGTTTATCAACACCTCCTAGACAAATATATTCATATCATGATAGAAGTCAAAGTCAAATTTGACTTTTAGGACCTCCTGATAACTACATGGCAACAGCAAGGTTAGTGAATTATTCAAAGTGAATCAATTAACTGTACAAAAGTCTAAAACTACATGAGACTAGCCTAACATCTATTTTGCTAATATGGGAAAATTCATGCAGAGCATTAGTTAATTTAAATGTGTGTGTGTATCCTTTAAATCCAGTAACAAAAAAGTACCAGTTTACACAAAAATATGAATCCACCCAACTAACATTGGCAATAATAAAAATGTTTAAGAACCGAATATTAACATTATTGTTGAAGGATTCTTTTTGACAACTTTACTTTTTTTACTGCATGTTTGACTAATTAAATGCAGCCTGGCTAAGCATGAGTTTTCTTTCAAAAATGCAAATTCTTACAGACTGCAACGAATGGTATATACACACCCACACACACACAGATATAAACACTAACTAATAACATGAATAAGAAAGCACTGATCAATTGTTTTGAATCAAAAAGGTCCTCTGGGACAGGTCTTCATTCAGTCTTTATTATAGATGGAGAGAGAGAGATCAGAAAATTAGGCTGAAACCTGAATTAGAGAAGAAGTCTGCGAGAGAAGCATCAAGGCTGACACCCAGGAATCATGAGAAAACAGAAACAATTTCTATTTAAAAAAGAAGAAAAGGCAAAAAATATTAGTGTAAAATTCAGGAACCCATATCAAAAAATGGTAGCATTAAATGACACTCAAGCCACATTGTGTAGACAATCTGTGTTTTATAAAAACAGGTCCATTATGCAAGCTCGTAATTTAGAGTGCAATACTCTTATCAAAGCCAACACATATAGACAGATCATTAAGTACAGATGAGGAAAAAGGGGCCAACAGGGGACAGAATGAGATTCTGTATTGCTATTATCATTTCAAACTATTCTGAACAAAAATATTTTTGAAATGACTGTATTCGACTCTCTCCTCACTGTGCCTCCACCTATGAAATCATCATGACTGAAAACAGGAAATCAAAGGGCCACATCTGTATCAATGAGAGCAGAACCTTATAATTACAGATCACATCTTCTTTGAAAAGTCCCAAATTTAGCAAAAACATTCTACATCTTTTGTAATCCTGCACTTGAAGTTCCAGACATTCTTTTGATGCCGTTACAAGGAGCAAAAAAGTCCCATCTTCTGCCCAATAAATATAAGGAATCTTGCCTTTTCTTCTGATACCAGGCCAAAAAAAAAGTGGCAACCCTCAAACATTTGTAGAGTCTCCCATACATTTAAAAACTGAAACCCATAAACCATTAGAGCATTTATTCAAAAGGATACATCCCAAAACCTTACACAACAGGCAAGAGGGAGAGAAGATATTCTTGTTTTTACAAAGCAGAAGTACTGGAGCACTGCAGATGCTATGAATCAGGCTAGTCCAAGGGTTTTTTGTACAGCTAAAAAACTGAGTATGGATGTCTTTGTCATTTAGTTTGGGTAAACTAGTGTTCGTTTAGTGGCAACTCCTTGTTTGTGTATGTAAAACATTACCAAGATAATGTGTGTGTGTGAGATCTCTCCAGTAGCATTTGTGAATGTAAGGATGAACGGAACTCTGCAGGACAAAAACAAGTGTGTGTGTCTTTTTGTGTTAGGAATGGGTCGGAGCATCTTCAAAACTTATGATGCTGGACTCCTGTTGTCCCGTAGGATTTTGTGTGGTGCTGGGTGCTGGTGGCAAAGTCTCTCGGCTTGAAAGGAGAGGAGTGTCTGTTCGCACCTCCTCATCTTCATCATCCTCCTCGTCTTCCATGCTGGGCCAAGCCGACTGGTCTTCCACGCGTTTCAGACGCTCATTCAGAGCTTTCAAAGCCAGTTGCCTGTGCGGAAACACAAGAAAATGAATTGATGCTGCTGTCAGCCAATAGACGGACATGGATACATCAAAACTGAGGACAATCAGACTGGTCTGTGTCAAATTTACTTTATGAGTTCTAGAAATGCTAGAAATCAGTGCAGTATTGGTCCTTGGTCAATCAGAGGTTTTATTTAAAAGGTATTAAATAAATTTGGAATTAAAATATAAATATTAGACGAAACTTTAGAAGTGCTAAAATGATATAAAAACTAATGAAAGACACTAGTTACAGTAAAGTATCTAACAGAAATGACAAATACGTTGAGCAAAATTATTAAGCCACAAAAATACTTATAGCTTAAGTTTTAGTAATTTGTTACATGCATTAATTTTCTTTTCAGTTTTCATATCATTTAAAATATATTTTTGTAGTTTAATCCCATATAAATTGGGAACTGAAAATATAAAAATAAAAGCTAATTCAAAATATTACTAAACACAATAATTAAAATTAATATTAAAATAACTGACTAAACTAACCAACCATATATTTATACTGTACATAAAAAAAAATCTAAATTATAGCATATACATTTTAATATAAACCATCCCATGAAAATAAATATCAGCCACTCTTAATGAAATTAACGTACCTCCTCCTCTCTGCGTCTTGCGGGTCTGTGCCTGGTAAGCTGATGGTGATGGAGGATGGAGCCCCAACATCATATCGCTTCACCATCTTTCGACAAACTTTTATCTTCACAAGGGCAGCGTGTACAAGCCCAGCTGCAAAGCCAACGGCTGGCTGGAGTGCCTCTGGGAAGAACGAGGCAAAGGCAAAGTGGTCTGACATGTCTCCACGCCCCCTTGAGTGCCTCTGGTAGAAGCGCAGGTAAACCCACCCGGACAGAGCACCGTACCCGCATGCTGCTAGAGGAGCTGAAGTGTCCAGCAGCCCTGCTAGCCGCAAAATGGCAATTGCTAGCAAAGCTAGCGCCGGGGCAGCTTTCAAACGTACTTGAGGAACTCGAAGCACTGTGGTGTCTCCTGCAGTCTGCTTCAGCGCTACAAGAACACCCCCCAAAAAAGCAGGTGTACCGTACACCCGCACGGCAAACAGGTAGTCCAGGTCAAAGGTGGCAGCGTAGGTGAGAAGATAAGAGAGTCCGGACAGGACACCGGCTGCTACGTTTACCACGGCGAAGAAGATCAGGAGCTCCAGCGCTCCCCATAATGGCTCCAAAAGCCGTCCAGCGACCATCACAGTAGCAATGTTCACCGCCACGCCGAGAATGTGTTGCTCCACCACTGCATGGGTCAGAAGCGTCCAAATCCAGAAGTTTGGTGGGAAAAGAAAGCCAGGTGTGACGCCAAGCAGGTAAGAGGTGTTAGCAGCCCAGGAAAGCAGGTACAGAAGGATCACTGTGGCACATATAGACTTGACCACCACGCTCGTGCTCGCGAGTGCACTCAAAAAGTGCTGCCGTGCCACTGGCAGGTAGCGGTTCATCCTGACGGATTCGAGTCCTCAGATGTAAAAGCTCCGGAAATGGCAAGCCTAGGAAATCAGCAGCTTATGTCAAATATGAGGGACACAACCAGGAAACGAAACTCAGACATCAACATGCAAGCAGTGTGACCCCCTCAACAGAGGTTCTGCAACATAAGCAACTTCGAGATAGTATCTAGGTGAAGATTGTGGAGAAAATTACAGTATTACCTCACACTGGCCTTACAGGTGATTGCAACACTTGTTGTGAGACAAGTAGATCTTATCCTACCTCTAAGAGGGAAAAACTGTTGCTTTAAATAATAATGTTACCCAGTAAACAATACAAATAATATGATCTTCCAATCTGCGTGTAAAATACTTTTTATATACTGTAGCTTTAGTGAAGGTAACGTTAACTTACTTGCTGAATAAGAAGTTGACCTTACTGACAAAACATTATTATTACCATCTACCTGCTCAGATCTTCCTGTTTCTGAGTTGTTAATATATAATTCATCACTTATACGTTTCTATCAGGGTCACCTGAGCTAACGTTACTCTACCTGTTTATCGGCGCCGTCTGCTAGCACTCCATAAACCTCACCTCCTCGATTTGTTTTAACACATTTTCATGTCAGTTTGATAGTTTCATGTCTTATATAAGTCTTTTGGTCTTAGTTCAGGCACTTGCCGTTTGTTTTAAAGGTAAAACACGCGAAGAAAGGCGAGCTCCGAACAGCTTTCTCTCCGGTGGCATGTCCTCTCAGACCGGCCTGGAGTCGCAGTTCAGTCCGGGGATTTCCTCTCACAACAGGCCTCCAGGTAGCAGGTTTGAAGCCAGTAAACGTGAATCCGAAACAAGCGTCCCGGCCTTTCTTTTTAATATCCTGATATCGACATTTCATCTGAATTAAGCTCCTGTTTCGTTGTTTGAGAGTGTGGCGTTTCCAGCAAACAGCCACAAAGCACAAACATCAGATTTGCAAACGTCACCGTTCAGCTTCGCGACTGGGCGTGTCGTTTACGGCACTGGTGCAAGACTGCTGGGAAATGCAGTTTTCCCCCCACGAACGCGAAGGCAAGTCCCGACCAGTGTATTTTTTACCAGTATAATATGTTTTTTTATATAATATTGTATTTTACACTGTTGTATTTTATATAATACAACAGTGACTTGTAAGTTAGCCACAAGTTGATAGAAAGAGGCTAATTGTCATTTTCTGATAGTCACTATTCCATTAGTGACAAATAATTTTATTTTATTATTATTTTTAATCCAATGCCATAAAGACATTTCGTAGACCTGAAGATTTTTCCATGCAAATGTCGCAACAGGTTCAAGGTCACGCGGATTGAAGATGACTTTGATGTTTCACCACATTAGTACAAATATTATTTAAAAGTTTAATTTACCAGTAAATAGAAACTGATTCCAGTGATTAAATAGCAATGTAATCGATTAACAATGCTATCACAGAAAAACACTAATATCAAATGAAAGTACTAGTTAAATAAATATTAGGTAACTAGTCACTTCTGGAATAAATATAGTCTCTAGTCTAATTCTAGACTAGAATAGTTACTACTGAATTTTAATAAGTTACTAATGGGTAACATAAGTGAAAAATAAAAATAAATAGGACCTGTCAATAATACCTGTCAAACAGCATTGTCCTATCTAGTCCACTAGATGGCGAACCACACTGACTTCTTTGAGCCCAGTCGTGATGTACCTCAGTGATCACAGATATCTTGTGTTCCGTCTGAGTCTGAAAAGGTTACATTTACAAAGGATGTAACCTCGGTTGAGCAGAACACCATGAACAAAAAGGTCTCGGCTTCTCCTTTGCTTGTTCTCACCTGTAGATCTGGGGTCTGGCGTACCTGCTGGGATGCTGACAGGTGTTGCACATGTTGTGTCCTCACAGAGCGATAACAGCAAGGATAACATGTTCTCACGCACAAAACAATTCCTGGCGTCTACGAAGGTTTAGCTCTTCCACAAATTCAGTAGTCCTGTGCTTTTAAGCATTTTTACACATGGCAAAAAGCAAATGTTTTTTCATTCCCCAAAATAATAAATCATTCTTTTTTACATTTCTATTAAGACAGTTTACTGTTTGTGGGGAACATCTGGTGGTATCCAAAAAGAAACATTTGGACCCCACATATATATAAAATCTGAATGCACAGTTCATTTTTTTAATGAAAGTTAGAAATGTTGAAAATAAAAAGGTTTAAGCTTTAAGTACTAAAATTAAACTGAAATAAAAAGTTAAATACATAATTTACTAAAATATGAATTCATTAAAAACCTAAACTGAAAATATAGAGGTTAAATCAAAATATAAATAAATACTATAATAGTGTATAAGTAAATCTTAACAAAGAGCTGATCTGAATATCAATCTATTTTCCATACTGTACACTATAAAGCTGTGTCTAAATTACCTTCCAGCTTTTTTCATTTTTTATTTATACATTCATTTTGAAAAAATATCTAATTGTAATATTGGCCGTAACATAATTCGAGATGAGGAGCCCACAATGAATGTAAAACCCAAACACACACAAAGTGAGTGATACTTTCTATTTCCTAAACCTAACCCTAGCAGAAGCCTTCATTTAGATTTTCATTACGTTATTATTTAATATGTCATAAAGCAATTTTCCTTATGAATACTACTGGCTGCTGCCCAACTCCATACACACACACACACACACACTGAATACTAAGCAGGACCTTTCCGCAAATTCAATATGTCACATTTCTAGGAAAAGAAAGGTTGTGACCCTCTAACGGCACTCTTTAATTTTTATTGCATTATGAAGGAGCTCTGTCTCCTTTCTCGCTTGCCTCCAGTGCCACGTTTACCCAGCACACCTAAGCATGACAAATCAACACCTGGTGAAAACACTTGGTTAGAAGACACAAATGCATGTCATGCATTTCAATGTGAGAGAAGGACTCAAGGAAAAAAGAAAGACAATGGGGAAGGCAGAGATCAATGTCACTGAAAATTGCTGTCTGTCCGAGACTTTGAATATACACTCGAAAACACACTCACACTATCTGTCCTCTCCAATTCTGTCAGTCACAGATTACAAGGCATCTTTTCATCTTTCATTCAGCATTTCATTTCAACTCCTCATCTGTGTTTTTATCACTTGTGTTAGCTGCTGTCAATCTGCTGCTCTTTGCTCCATCACAACTCTGTGGTACTCCGCAGAAACAAATGTTACGATTTGAGGGAACTGCCACTTTATTATTTTGTTATATCCAGCATGAAATTGAATCTTCATCACTGATAACATGTGATGTGCACTAGATCAGAATGGTGCTTTGTTTTTGTTTGATGCCACTAGACCAGACAAGACAAGGCATTCCCAATTAAAGCCTCTGGTCTGCTGCCATACTTATTCACAGTCACTGTTCATGGAATGTGATCATCAATTACAGAGACTGTGAGAAAGAGAGGGTGGCCATAACCTCGGAACTGAAACTGTTGAACAGCAAAAAGCACGGTTCAAGCGATAAATCAACTCAAAGATAAATCAAGAGACTTTATCACTAAATGAAACTGATAAATGAGCACACAGTGATTGGAAATGCTTGTGTCTGTCTGCTACAAGATCACTAAATTAAGCATTATCTCCGACTGTCATGTCTGCTATTAGGACATTTGTATTTAACAAATTGGCCTGTTTTGTTGCTGTTTGCTTTTTCTAGTTTTGTAGTATTGTGTATTACTGTGTATTCAATCACTTGTCTGTCTCTGTGTTTACTGGCAGGCTTTGTCAAAAAATCAATCACTTTTATTTATATAGCGCTTTTAACAATACAGATTGTAGCAGAGCACTGAACATTATCATATAGGAGAACAGAGTGAGGGTAATGTATAATGACGAGATTAAACTATTTATTTATCAAATGCAGAGACGGTCTTTGTAATCAAGATGATGATAATCACTAGAAATCAGGGGCCTGTTCCATAAAACAAGTTTACCAAATAAGCCAGGCTTATGGCATATAGTCTGACTTATTTTAAACCAAATTAACTGGCAATAAGTCAGACTAACTGAAATAAACCTGGCTTATTTGGTAAA
>JAUCMT010000154.1:10939678-10956586 GCA_032357475.1 Enteromius thamalakanensis | reverse complement strand
GCACTATTGTATCTGGGTAAGATTTAACGCAACAACCAATGAAAAAAAGCATCCTGAAATTGTTCACCATCTTCCTCATTCACCCACAGAGGAAACCACTGGAGCCCCGAGCATCACTTTGAGCACAAAGTAATAATCTCCTGTTCCAGCAAATTCACAACTTGTTGACACTAACAATATTATGACAACTTGACTGCTGTTGAATGTTTCCCATATAATAACATTACTTTTCCATGAGTGTCTGTTACTTAGCCAACAGTTTTACAGCCTGTTCACTGACTCTGATCTGCTCAGAACAAGTAGTCTAGGCCTAGGCATATTTTCGTTATCACACGATGACTGACATATAGTCACATTATAAATATATCTCTCTCCAATAGGATTAATAATTTTATTAGCACTAATTCAAGTGTATTGCATAGTTCATGTTATAGGTCACTTTTTAAATCATGTCATATTTTACAATTATGTGAGATGGGGGGTGAGATGTCACTCTTGCCTGTCTACAGAGCCCTGTAGGTTTATTAGCCAAGCTTCACCGCTCTCTCATTCTCCCTACACATCCCTGATACCGTTTGATGTATTTTTCTAGTAAAGTATCATGGTTCTAAATTAATAATAAAGAAAAGAGTTCAGCAAAAACAGTAAGATGATCTCTGTTTGTTCTCTGCAGGTGGTTGTTTGGAGAGGTAACATGTCTCTGCTATGCTGTGTGTGGAGTTTTATTTGGCTTATGCAGCCTAACAAACCTGACTGCTTTGTCGTCAGTATGCTGTCTCAAAGTCTGCGTACCAAATTATGGTATGATGCTCTTTTGTCACCCTTTAACCAAACTATTATTTTAGAAACCATTGCAAAGTGTTACTGTTTACATTAATCAGTTTAATCAGTAAGATGAGTCTCTTAGTAAAGTCACCTGCTAAATAACATGAATAAACATGTGGTTTTGTTACTCATATTTTTGTTTTGTTTTTTTATGTGAGAAATATTTTTCATATATAACATTATAAGGAATTCTGAAGATAAAAAAGTGTTTTCCACTAATGTAAAAGTTGGTAAAACAAATGTCTTTTACTTTAATTTTATGTCTTAAATTTGACGTCACTTTAAACAACAATGCAACTCTGTATGAAATTACAGATCCACTTCTAAGTAACTCTATTTTACTTTGGTGATTGTTTGTTTCTAATTCCTAGATTACAATGTCTTGACATGGTTAATATGCATTTCTAGGCTTCTTTTAAATTTAAATATTACCAATTAATGAAGTCTAAAATGAAACTGTTCTCCTGAATGCGAACTGTTTTGGGGGATCAAGTCTCATCTCATGCAGCGGACTGAGTCTGACTCAGGTCTGAGGGTTTTGGACTGCTAGCGCCGTGTTCTGTCTAAAGACTCTGAAAACTGTCCCATTCAGTTCACTGTGAAATGAAAAGCCCCTTTGGCTTAAATTCGCAAGAATTGGAGTTTAAAACAAATGGAACGAGACACAAAAATAAAGAAAAATGAAAAAAAAAAGAGAGGGCACATGGAACAAAACAGAAAATTAGACAAAATAGGAGAGGAAAAGTTAACCAAAGAAAGAAAGAAGAAGCGCAGATAATGTGCACAAATTTAAGGGGTTGTTGGAGCTTGAAACAACCATTTTTTTCCTTCTGTCTCAGTGGGATATGAAATTAAAATAATTCCAACTGTTCAGACCTTTGTCAGGAGAATCATGCAGGCAGACCAATTAGTCACCTTGACCAGTCACATCATCTTTTCGTAAAAATATTTATTCATGCAGTCCTCATTTCCACAGGTAACAAGTTCTCATCCAGCCATGCTTGTGCGATGGTAGTTGGGGTTTGGTGTTACGCTTCTGTCTTTGCTGTGGGACCTTTGGCCCGCTGGGGAAGTTTTGGACCAGAACCGTACGGAACCGCCTGCTGCATAAACTGGTATGACTACAAACATTTTAGCATTAATATGTGAAATGTACGCAAACAGATTCTGCAATCTTGCTTTTTTCCACATTCTGTGTTCCAAGGTACACTCCATCCCATGATGCCCTTGCCATGTCTTACATCATCAGTCTCTTTATCTTTTGTTACGTTGTTCCCTGTACCATCATCATCCTCTCTTACACCTTCATCCTACTCACAGTGAGGGGGTCTCGCCAGGCAGTTCAACAGCATGTTTCCCCACAAACCAAAGTGGCCAACGCACATACTCTAATTGTCAAAGTAAGTTCGCTTTATGGGTTCATAGCTGTTTTTTGTGTTTACAGTGACCTTTATTTTACAAAAAAGTTGTTAGTTTAAATAGAAATCAACCCCTGGGTCATAAAAGTGTACAAAAACACATGTGGCATCCACACAATCACACTGTGTAAATTTAGCTTACCGTATTTTATTGCCCTGTGGCGCAGACTGAGCGAACGTGACGCTATTGCTGAGCGTGTTCTTAATGTCCCTCAAAACGTAATGGTGATTACCCATCCTCTGTCCTCTGGACAAGGGCTGGCTGTACCTTTGGCAGTCCCAGCGTTATTTTTCAAACTGTGTAATGAAGTCCTGGAGTACTGTACCCTTGTGTTACTGCACTGTTTCATATGAAGCTACTGAATGTTAATTACTGAGGCACACAAATGTCCCCTCTAAACATATGCGTACATTGCATACATTTACAAACATTTGGTGATCTGGGTCATTAACATAATATGTGACCCTGGAACACAAATGCAGTAAATTTGTAGCAATAGCCAACAATACATTGTATGAGTCAAAACGATCACTTATTCTTTTATGCCGACAATCATTAGAATATAATGCGAACATCTGCTTCATGAAGGTATTTTATGAATTTCACACCACAAATATATCAATACTTTTTGGTCCAGGGTTACATATAAAGAGTGATGCTGATAATAAAGGAAGCAGGTTGAATAGTACACTACTACAGTTTAGAGCTTTGGGAGAATATTTTTAGATTTTTTTCATGAATAAAACATTTAAAGGATCTTTTTTTTTTTTTTAAATAGAAACATACCAAATGTAATGTTATAAATGTTCATGACATCAAATTGTTCACTGGAAAAAAGAGACTTTTTTTACAAAGTATTTTTTTATCTTGTTTTTCATTACAAATGTATAAAAAATATTGGTATATTTACTTAAGAAGGATAAGTCTAAGTCATATTTTTTTGGAAAATCAAAACAAGAAAAAAAATCTTGTATTCACACTTGAATTATTTTCTTAAAACAAGTCATTTTGCTTCTCAAGTAAATGTTTCTTGTTTAAAGAATATTAAGATATTTGTACTGGAAAAGAAGACAAAAATACAAGAAAATCAGTTTTAGCACTGTCACTTTTGATCAATTTATTGCATTCTTCCTGAAGTAGATCAAAAATATGATCTCAAAACATATTAAAACAAATCTTTTTATTTAAGTGCATGTCGACATGTGGCTTGTTTTCTTTTTAGCTCTCAGTGGCTGTGTGTATTGGCTTCCTTACGGCTTGGAGCCCGTATGCCGTTGTTGCCATGTGGGCTGCGTTCAGCGCCAATGAGCAGGTCCCACCCACCGCCTTTGCGCTGGCAGCCATCCTGGCCAAATCTTCCACCCTTTACAACCCTCTGGTTTATCTTCTCTTCAAACCCAACTTTCGCAAGTCACTGAGTAAGGACACTAAAACCATCCGCCACAGGATTTGTTTGAGCCATAGTAAGGCCAGTCCCACACCAGGAGTAAAGGACCAGCAGGTGCAGGACCTTCAGCAATCCTGCAATAATAAGGATGCCAGCACCTCCACACCCTTTTCCAGTGGTCAGGCAGAGAGTTATGGTGCATGTCATGTCTATGCAGAAGCAGAGTCAAGTCGTAAGCAAATATGTCCCCAGAGAACTGCTCGTATTCTGGAGGGCACCATTCAGAGTGAAATTCCAGTGAGACAACTGACTGAAATAATGCAAAATGGCCTCCTGTGAGAGATACTCAAGAAATAAAGAATGCATGAAACGTAAGGAACTTGTAAAAATCACACAAGGACAAAGAAAACTGAGGAGAAGGAATAATACTCCGGATTCTTATTGACCCTCAGAACTTTTTGAAGATTTAATCAATGTTTACTCAACCAAATCTAGAAAGCATATATCCTTTAAGCAAGGGTTGGCAGTTCACTATGTTGGTTGTTTTCTAACATGCATTAAATGTATTATGTATTTTGTATTGTGTAAATAATAACAATACTAAAAAACAACAAAATATGATATGTGATTTATTATTTGGTGAATAAAGTTAAATAAATGTTGTAGAGTAAAGTTCAATGAGATACTGATTTTGAAAAAAAAAAAACAATTAAAGTTAAAGCAATGTCAGTTCACTTAATGAACAAAGATTGTCATCTGCTGGCTGAAGGGGAGTATTACAACTGAAAAGACTGGGTAGGTTTACATTACCAAGGCACTGATAAAATGACACATGGCCAGTGTGTTATTAATATCAGTGTAATAGTTACACAAACTAACAGTAGAACAGTGATTCAGAATAAATATTTTATATTATGTTTGTTCCTAGCTAAATGCTGCCCTCTACCATTGCACATGTATTTATTAAAGGACAAAAGTACCTGAATGGAAATGGCAGTAAAATGCAGTGGTTGGTGAGGTTGCACCCTGTAGCTTGTAAGTATGGTGTAATGAGCAAGTTCTACCTATATGGGTCACTACACCCTTAAAAATTAATTAGGAAAAGGGGATCTCCTGAAAAAGATATCAGGAAATAGCTCGGTGGAATAGCACCCTGTATTTAAAGCAAGTACACAGAAAGAGACAGGCTTCACCTTTAGATCAAACCTCTAACAGATCTTTTCATGATAGGCGACCGAAAAACAATCCAAAATCTCACTTAAGATGTAGAAGACGTGTAATAAAGAAAATAACTATTCTTGTACCCAGGTCAAACTACTCCCTTCACTGGCATCTGTTAATTCTATTGTTCAATCAGGCCTTGACTGAGAGAGATGCAATTCAATACAATCACACTAGCTCTTTACAGCAGTGCACTGTGCTCAGTCTAACACTCAGTGAACCTTGCTTGAAGGGATGTGAGAGTCGATATCTAAAACAACTAACCAAGAGGGTTTTCAGGGCATTTCTTTTGTGTTGATGAGTTCTGGAAACTGTTCAAAATTCAACTACATTTGTATCTGTAGGGTTCAGTGGGGAGAGCTTCATGTGAATATATATATATAGGCTACATAACAAACATAACAAATAATTTAGTTGTTATCAGTTTTAATGGGGAAAAATGCTGGGTGGTTGAATAAAATGATGCTGTATTGTCCAGTTTTTCTGCTTAGGCGTTGCCCTGTTTAACTTGTTTACATTGCAGTGTTGCTGTCTTTCTGTGTGTTCATTCATCTGAGTTTATGTCTTTCTGTAAATTAGCTTAGCAAGGGCTGACTTGGAAGAATCAATACACATAATCTATTTCAAAATGATTTACAACATGACAGAGCCTTCTAGCATGCCAATAAATTAACTTGGATAAACTAAATGTTTATCAAGGCAAATAAGGAGACCTTATCAGTTCTGCATAATTATGTGTCAGTGCATTTTTGTCCAAGGTTAAGATTCTCTCATACCCTTTACTTTTCAGTGAATTCATGGTTGACAGTTTTTTTCATGACTTCTGGGTGGGGCAACATAAAGCTCTATGAGCTAAATCCAAAGAAACCCAGAACTACATTCAGATATACAGTGATCTCACCTTCCCTTCAATTTGGCAACCCAATGCTTCTTGACTGCCCTCTCTTTCAATCTGCCTTACCTCACACTGAACAGACCCTATCGTGGTCCACCCAACATCTGCCTTTGGCGTGTCTCAAAGCCAGTGCAGTGTCATTCAGTTTTGTTGAGGTGTTGGTTCCAGATGTAGAAGAAGGTTGTGCCTTCTTGTAATTCAGGTCATTCAAGTAATCAAGTATATTTCAGTGTATTGTTCTAACAAATAAAGGAACTGATCTTGCCATTCTTGTAGCTCAGCTGGTAAGGTCTCTGGTTTGGTCTGCGGGGAACACACATGCAGAGTATAAGGCATTCTCAAACCTCAGCTAACCCTCTGGACATATCATTCATAGTACCACCTCAAATTTTATGTTAATGTTACAATAATTCATGACAGTTCTCATATTTCGAATGCAATTTAGTGTTCACATGACATGCAGGTAATCAAATACATTTTATTTAGATGTATGCTTTTATTTGTGAATAGTTCATTTAAATGTTATGCTCTGATTCATTATTAGCTGTTCATCAACTTACAAATCACAATTTGGAAAACTCCAGAGTAAGAGATAACATAGGCCTAGTCCAGGATGATTTATTAATATGTTTAACTTATTATTAGTATAATTAGTATACAATTTGTATTGGTACATTAGGCCTACCTTAAAACTTCCACTAAAAAAGGTACATGGGATACAGTCCAAAACAAACATCTTCAAGACCAGCAATACTAATAGACTAAGACCTGGGTGACTATTTTCACTATTACAGTCAATAAAATAATGCGCAAGATGGTACCAAACAACAACAGAACATGAAGCCGTGGTGTAATACATTTTTGACAATACAGACTTAACATTAGTCTTTTTCTATAACTGTAGTTAGCCAATGGTTTTTGAAACTCATGCAGACAGCGGTCAAACCAGATCTGTTGAGTCCTGACTATTGTTTCTGAATGAGGCTCATCAGTTCTCGCTTTACTGGTAGCAGCTTGAAGCAATAGTCTCACTGGGCTTGTGTTCATTAATAATTCATAAAACAGCTGATCCTCATTGTACTGTACTCACAGATCTGTCAGTGTATTCTCCTTTGGGACTGGTACTGCCATTATCCTCTTTGTGTGTATGTGCATGTATGCGTTTGACTCCAGGCCTGAACTAATGCCATCCAAAACAGACTTGACTGCCAGAAGTTCTATGTGTCATTAATAGATTTTACAACCTCCAGCTAGTTCATTTTAGTCTAATGTGCATTAAAACTCGTTAACCCACTGCTGTAAATGGTACCTAAACCTCTGTTCATGTTCCCTTGAAGCTGTTTATTAGACTCCAATCTGAATGTCCTATTGCTTTGTGAGTGGGTGTGTCTGTGTGTGCTTATAATGGACTCAGTGGGGCAAACAAAGACCTGGCAGGAGACGATTAAGGAGAGAGCATGAGAAGGAGGCTTTTGAATAGAAAGAGCAACAGAACTGTAAAACTGGCTTGAGTTGGACAGTCTGTCTCAAACGCTGGAGAGCACCCAGCTCAGTGATGCTCACGGACACATATACGACTCTGACCAAATCAGCACAAACACATACTGAATCATGGTACTGTGATTGAGTCAAAGATAGAGGAACATGCTAGGCTGTTTTAATGACATAATAATATTTCATAAAGATTTAAATATTCACGCAATATATTTAAAATCTAGATATTTTGACCAAGAGATTTGACATAAACTATGTTGCTTAAATGTAATATTATTATATACTTTATAACAATACATTTTTGTGTTGGATAATTGCCTGTATTTTCTTTTTTTATTCAAAGTCCCCCTTTCTTTATCTGCATGATTTCCTGTTTCTGTTCTCACAAAGAAAATGGCCTGTTATGAGATTGGGCGTCTATCCAAGGACCAGATTCAAACAGCTCGCAAAGACTAGCATGATGCTCATTTACTGCTAGCTCTAGGCTAAAGCTGAGGGCTGTACAATCTGTCTAACACAAACATCAACACACACTCACCCACACTCCTCAGTAGCTTATAGATATACTGTGAAATCTTGTTTTTCTGGGTCATAGTCAAAAACTGACGTCACTTTTTAATGAGTTCACGCTCTGGTCTCAGAAACTACTATGAGCTTTTTGGATTTTAGGCACAAAAGGATTTGGGATTTGCATCCCTGACAAGTGACTTGATGCTTCTGTTAATCTTCTTTTTTTCTAATTCATCTTCTTTTATTACATTTTTATTTGTTTGTACACATTGGTCTGAGAATATGTGATGCTTAAAAACACAACAGGGTGACGAAATGAGATGAATGATGGAAAGAGACATGATGGAAAGGGAGATTCCTTTGTGTGTGTTTGTGTTACTCTCTTCAGCTTGCTTATTTTGTCTGACCCAGATATATCCCACAAAATACAGAAAGCAAGAATGATTACAGTTCACATTTCCTCCAGGCAAAAGGCCATCACAGAGAGTAGTAAGAGGAGTCCCTAGTGAATTATGACTCTCATAATTGTATCTGAATCTTCTCTGGGAAAAAAAAAGTGTTTATAACGCAGCCATCTGGAACCACGGGTAGCCTACTGGCCCTTTTAATGCTGAATGTTTTTTTCACCATGGACACAACACAAAGGAAAGATTTTCAGTGTGTGCTGGTATTACAGCATGCCAGATCACATTAGCTCCTCAGAGAGGTGTGATGAACTAAACACTCCTTCTCTCAGCGGTGAAATCCTACATTTCTTTCTTTTTCCATATAAGGAGAGAACGCAGGTAGTGAGTGCAGCCCCTCCTCTAACTAGAGGGGATGTCTCAGACAGTGTGTGTGTGTGTGTGTGTGTGTGCATGTGTGTGTGAGGCTTCCTGTTTCATGAATCAGCCTTTAGTCACTCAGCTGATGGCTTCAGATCTTATGCAGGTATTTCACATATAACTGTCAGGACACAGGCCAGTTTACCCACATGAACACAATTCCATGCTTTTGATTAATTAATATATATATATATATATATATATATATATATGTGTGTGTGTGTGTGTGTTTATCTTTAACACCTAAATGTGTTTCTCACATCACACAAACAGAATCTGCTAGGTGCTTGGTGGTATTTCAGTTTTAAAATTTCTGATATCTGATATATCTGATGAATTATGTGGAGATCATTTTATGACAAAATGTTCTCTACAGGTCGAGCTATTAACCAATTAAAAAACAGTCAGATTAGCAGAAATACGAATAATGTTTATTAATAAAATAAATAAATGAAACAATGTACACGCAAGAGAACAGGAGAGATATCTTAGCCTAGATTTCCGTAGATAGGCTACTAGTACTCCATTAGTCCATTTTGTCACAATAGAGAATAATAACTGGGGTCAGTTTGTTTATCAGTATTACATAAATACTCAATCATACGCAGTTGCCTGTAAAATTGATGTAATTATTTGACAGCTCAATATAGCCTAATCTTTGGTACTGTACGACAAATTAACGTTAGTTCACTTATTACTTCGGTCATAAATATATTAATGAAAACAAATGACGTAATTTCCCAAGCAACTACATGAAAAACTATAAACAATACACTTCTGAGTTGAAGTTATTGTTGTATAATAACAAAAGGTATCACAGCTAGGGTTTTGTATCATAAGTGATCTTGTGTCCGGTGCGTCTCTTTAAAAGGCGTGGCGTCGTGAAGTGGTTTTGTGCCCATCTCACTGCACGCGCGCATGAGCTTATTTGACCGTCAGCGTTCACGGAGGCGTCGTCACACGCACGAGCGCTGTCCGTTTGAATCACTGGGTTTACAGTCGAGGATCCGTCACACCGCTAGAAGTCGGATGATTTGCATTTAAAAACGCATTTAACCAAATACTACACAGAGTCTGGATTCAACGCACCGAACCTTTATATGGTCTGCGCTCTTTGCAGCATTCTGCGTGTTTCCCCACTGTGTTTTCCCCGTAGATAGTAGTCAGATTTCAGAATAAGGCGAAATGGCAACGGACGAGCTGTCATCAAAGCTGAACCGCAGGCTGCAGATCGAGGATGGCGAGCACGACCCGGTGGCCCTGGACGAGGCGCACGAGAACGGAGCGCACGAGAAAGCGGCCACGGCCAGCGCGGGTTCAGAGCTGGGAGCCAAGCTGCAGCGGCGCGGCGAGCTGAACGAAGGCATCGGCGAACATCATCAGCCCAGCATGAAGGTGTTCAACCCCTACACCGAGTTCAAGGAGTTCTCGAGGAAGCAGATCAAAGACATGGAGAAGATGTTCAAACAGTAAGTAGCTCATACCAGCTGTCATCCTCTGCTGCAGCAGATGTGAGACATGTGCATGTCAACCTCAAGAGATAATCAACATAATCATCTAACGTTATCTAATATGCTGAGACTGCTCTTCTGGTTTAGTTTAACAATATTACTGCACAAGTTAATTCTTTTAACTAAATGTTTAAACAGGAAAGTTATCTTAACTTCATTGTGCTTCATGTTTTGGCTGAAACTCTTTCACACGTCTAAGAAAGGGTCATAAGCTCAGCCACACCCAAGTCTATATCATGTATTCCACATGCTTTCACACTGATATATGTAGGACTTTGAACTATGGGTCGAAAAAGTCCTCTAGGTCATATTCAGGTATCATTGTGTCTCTAATCGAGAGGCATGCTGTGTAGTCTACACTGCCCAGTACGATACAGTTCTGTGTCCACCTTCTCAGTTAGACTGCCCTCTTCCTTTACAGTTGATGAATGAAAAGACAGTTTAGGCATTTTCCTCACGTTCGGCATCTAGAACTGCTCTTTTGTAAATGCAGGGCCTTTATGTTGGGCTGATTTCACTGACAGAAACAAAAAAACTTCTCTGGGAATGGGAGGTGTGGGGAGCCGAGTCTTCGTGAGAGTCGCTGCAGGAATGTGTCCCCTGTGCTCTCTGTGGTGGAGCAGTTGGTCCGCGGCAGTGACTCCAGGGTTGGTTTCACACAGGCCTGAACTATGTGGGAAAGGGGGCTGGTTGAGAAACTAGCGCTCTGAGGAAGTGATGGGTTCCTCTCCCCATTTCTGCAATCAAACAAAGCTACCATTGTTGTGAATTAGCCAAAACAGAACGCCCAAATCTGTCTGAAAAGCCCTTTGCATCTAGATGAGTTGGCCTGTGCATTTTTTTTGAGTGTAGCAAATAGATCTAATTTGATCAGAATTTGATTTTTACATATTCTTGTAATTTTATTATTTAGGGTTTTGCCATTGAAATGGAGGAAAATTACAAAATTACCTTGAATTAACCCTATTTACTGTTATAGTAGTTATTAATATTTTCAAGCTTTTTTTCTTGTTAATTTTAGGTTTTTTTTGCAATATTTTAATATAGTTTTGTCGTTTTTATTTATTTATTTAATTATTTTTTGTGTGTGTCCATGCAAGTTAATATTAGACCCCACTGACCTTTAATATATGGACCAAAACAGATTGTTTCACAGAAAAAAATCTGTTTTGAAACATTGCTGGCAAGTAAGTATATGATCAAATTTTAGTTTTTTTGAGTTATTGTTATTCATCAGCACGAGAACAATTAGTTCTGTGACTGTTCAACCTTTTAATCATATTTGGCTGCAAAATAGATGTGATACCAGTTTGTCACACTAGTTTCAACCACATGGGCATTACAAAAGTAGATAATGGCTTGCTTTAAATTTTCTTCTTTTCATTTATTGTGTGTAGACTATTGTTTCAGAGTATCACCTTCTCTATTGTGTCTGTAAATGAGTTCCTTGTCCAGTTCATTCGAGGTCTCAGGAGCCACAAGACCTCGCCCAAGGTGAGAAATATCACTAGTTTCATTCCGTCTCTTTGATGGTGTTGCCCATGGCGTTATATTGGCTGAATGAGACAGGTGAGGTGATTTCATCTTTAGGAGTGTGTAAAGTGTGCATAGCTCCCTTTGTCATGGAGAAACAAAGCCTCTGTGGTTATTTTACAGGTTAAACATTAGCTAGTGTTTTTCATGGTCTATTCCCAGTTAAGAATTTATAAGATAAGGGGTTTGTAAGTCAACATGCACCTCTGTACAGGTTTTCAGCAACAGATAATTGTGCACTGCAATTGATTTATTACTTTTCAGCTCTGTAATGGGTGTTTTTGCTTTTGCCTGAAGCCCTGAATATAGAAAAGGAAACACAGATGAGACAAGGATGGTCAGAAGGCAGGTTAGGAACGCTTTATGTGCCTGTATGGAGTTGTCCATTCATAAGAACTCATGATAACTATGACTTCCATACTAAAGCTGATACAGCTTTGCTTTATGTAGGCACATTCAGTACCCAGTAAACACTCAAAAGCTTCAGTTGCAGCAAATGTTGCAGTCTTAATGCTTTTGTGCAGAGAGAGGCAGAAAAACACTGGGAGAGAGAAAGAAAACTGCCAACGGCTACGATCTGGCTAGAGTCCAGCTGATAAGAGGAATGCAGGCTTTGCCTTACCCTCAGGCCACTGTTCAGGGGGACTCAAAACTTTACACTGTAAAAAATGACCGTGATTTTAACAGTAAACTGGTTAATCGTAAATTCCTGTAAAACTTACAGGGAATAACCGCAAACTGTTCAATTTGAATTTTGTTTGAATTTTAATTTATTTTTCTTGTCAGTAATGTTTATTAGGGTTGCATGTTATTTGTAATGTTGTTAAATTAATGTTTATTGCATATTTCAGTTTTATGAGTCTCACCATGTTTGTGTGAATGACACTGAGCACCTATATATATATTCATATTTAAAAGCTGCTTGTGATGGGCTTTGGTGCATCATGTGTCTTTCACATCATCACCTGCATTTGGTGCTTATCAGTGTATTTCAAAGCTACAAAAGAGATTTCATTATTTTAATAGGTTGGTATATTAACATTATATCAAAAGTATTTAACTGTGAGTTATTTATCTTTAATGGTATGGTTGTTATGAATAGTGATTTGAATATTTTCTATTTTTATCAGATTAGAAGGCCCTAACCCAGATATTTTACATATTTATGGTAAATAATGTTCACAGTTAGCTAGTACACTATGATATTTGTAGGAACAGTGGTGGACACCTGCTTTTAAAAGAAACAAGCAATTAAACCGGAAGGAACGGATTGCTGAGTCTGCAAGGATTTGCAGATCAAGATTCTCTGTGCGAGGCTGGCCATTGTGAAAAATGGTGACTTGCTGGATCCTGCATCCCCCTGCAGATGGAGGCTCTTCTTAAGGGGCAGACGTTGACCCAATGTCCACATTGCCCTTGCACGCCTGAGCTTCCGCTCCGCTATGCTGACGGGAATTCCCGCCCTCCGACAGAAGCGTGGGAAATGGTCTCCTTCGGTGGTGAAGAGGACAATGCCATGTCCACCAATGCCTCTGTTCCAGATGCCTGGTCTGAAGAGGTTTCCTCAGAGACTGGATGCACCTCAACTTCACTGCATGCAGAACTGATGAACATCCTCACAGAGACGGTGGCTAAACTGAAGTTGGACTGGGCGGCCCCTGAACAGCGTTGGATAGACAGATCTTTGCTTGGCGTGAGCCTGAGTCGCCACTTCGTCAGAGACCGCTTAAGAAATCCCGCTTGGAAGCGAAAAATCAGAGAAGAGAGGGATACTGTGACACTTATTGCACTGAAATGGCCCAATCAACCGTGGTTTCCAGAGTTGGTAAACCTGTCGTCAACTCCTCCGTGGCAGATTCTGCTGAGAAGGGATTTATTATCCCAGGCGAGGGGCACCATATGGCACCACAGTCTGGAGTTATGGGATTTGCATGCATGGCGAGTGAATCAGTTATGCATTTAACAGCGTGTTTTAAACATGTTAGCGGAGACTAGAGCGCCCTCGACGAGGCACCTGTATGGTTTAAAATGGAGAGTGCAAACTTGTGCGTTAGCAGGCACAGAGACCCGGTACGCTGGGATATCCCCACTGTTCTGACCTTCTTTTCTATGTTTTCAAGCACCAACATGTTTTGTTGCCTAATTTCCAACCATATCACACCAACTCGGTGTTGCTTGTATGATGGAAGGGAGATGCTGAATGCGGCTAGCAGGGAGGGGCAAATGTGTTGACTGTACTACTACTACTATTACCTCAGCGCCCAGCGTTTTGGCTGGGCGTGAGTTTTTCACACTGCAGGGTTTTTACATTCCCCATATGTAATGCAGAGAAACCCACTCTATAAGGGGATGTCTACGGTTACTTGTGTAACCTCAGTTCCCTGAGAGGAGGGAACGAGACATTACGTAAATTGCTGTGTAGAAAAACCTCCTCATAACCTCAACAGCTCTCATTCAGTCAAAGATTCGAAATACTTAATAACAGAGATTACACAAGTAGACCTTTTTTCCAATATTTAGTTTTTGTTGTTGTAAGTTCATAGATGAACTTAGCCTGCATTTAAAGTTTGATTATGATTATGATTATGAAAGGAATTAATTCATGTCAGAACGTGTCTTTTGAACTTCCTGTGTATTTGGACCTCACCAAGAAACCTTTTTGAATTCTATGGATTTTATCTATGGATTCACTATTACTTATTGGCTGATATTTTGTAAATATTAAAAATATCTGGAATAAAATAGAATATTAAATTGTATATGCTAATTGGCTGGTTTGCTGTCATTCAATCATTTAAAAAAACAACAACAATAATAACACTGTACAATATTGATTATTGATCAGGCATTTTTTTTTTAAGACGTAGGAAGTGTTCACTCAAACCATGTATAAAAGTCTCAAATCTCAAGTTTCTGTGTTTATATTACACATTAGGCCTGTTTCATGTATTCGCATTAATTGATACTAAAAATATACAGGGTAATGCTATTTATTCAGTTGCCCATTTTGCTGTCATGTAGTCTTATAATAGTGTATATATATATATTAACATAATACATAATATATATATATATATATATATATTTATGTTAATATACATGTAAAATGTAAATCGGTTAATATTTGATATTTAATTTTCCTTTTTACAATTTTGATTACCTTTTCTATATAAATATCATATAAATATCTATATTGTATGTTTTAATTTGGAAATTCATTTGTAGCTTAACTTTAGCTTATATTAAATATATTTAGACAAAGTGTCAGCCAGAATATTAATATTGATGCATCCTTGAAATGTACTGATAAACAGCAGTACCTAGTTCTTCATGGCATCATATGACAGGCTGACAGATATCTAAGATCCTTCCAGCAGATAAACAACCCCTCTTACCGCCCCCCCCCACTCGTCGATAATACTCTGATAATGTGAATGGCAGCACGGCCTAATTGGCTGAGTGATTGTGCGTACAGGTCCCATGCTGTGCCTACAAATGAGCAAGGGGCTTTAGTCTTGTGAGGGGCACTCCTGTGGAGTCGCTCTAGTAATGAGGGAAGCAGAAGAAACTCTGCGCTCTTCCTCTTTCTTCCTTGCCGACTTTCTTCTTGTGAATTTTCCCCGGGACATATTTCTCAGAAAAGATAACATCGGACACATTAAGGAATGTTCAAACATAAGCATGCAGGCCACTGTGGTGCAGGAGTTTTTAGTGAGTTGTCAGGAGGCGAAATATTGCTTGTTTCTCTTTGGCGGCCATCATAAATTCATTGTGGTAATGTATATTGTATTATAGCAGAATATAATCAGCATTACTCTCTCTAGCATATATATATATATTTGCCAAGTACTTAAATGGTTATGCCTTTCTCCCTGCAGAAAGCAGAATGATGTGATTATTCTCTAAATCACCCATTTCCTCATTTCTGAATATCCTGCATGTTTAAAGAGCCCCTCAGCGCAGCTCGGTTTGGCTGACAGGATGTTGTGCTTCTAATATGATGTAAATGCAACAAAAGTAAACATAGCCAAGGATTTTATCCAGAAAAGCTTTTGCATTCTGCCAAATCTAACTGACACAGTGACCTAAGAGGATAACACAAAGTTAAGAGAAAAAAGAAAGCCAATCAAAAATTATGCATGAGAGTCCTGAATTGGATTCCCTATTGGTTTACAGTTTTTTTTTTATTTATTTATTTATTTTTTTTTGTAGCTTTGTTTTTCTTTAAAAATAAATTTTAAAAGACTAATGCCTAAAGCACAAGGGATGTTTTTTTTCCCAGAGTCTGCCAGTGGTTGTGTAGGTGTGAGGTTTATTTAGATGCACACCCCTGTTTGGCAGTTTCACACAGTCATCACAAGCTCAGTGACTCATTTATGCAGTAGGAAGTCTATTAGATTGTTGTGTTTCCAGAAAGGCCATATGTAACCTCAGCACTCCTTCAGGAAGTTCTTCTCATTTTGTTTTCGTATCAACGGGCCATTGCACCCTGTTCTTTTCTGTTTGTGACATTTCATGTTCATGTTTTGCACTGTCCGCTTACTATAAATACCCTCTGGGATTGTATGGCCGTTGGCTGATCCGTGAAGGATTCTGCTTAAGGACTAATGGTTAGTCACCTGGTCTATAATCCCAGCAGATCGAGGTTAGTGCTGCCTGCGATCATCGGCTAGTGGCAGAGAATGGAGTTTATTGCTCCATTATATGCACTGCATACAATCGAGTCTAAACTACACCAGTGTTTACCTCAATAAATATTCACAAGCTTTGTACAGTCACAGAATCATTGTGCTTTTAGTTTAGGTATCTGAGGGAAATTGTTAAAAGTATTTAACAGCAACAGTAAATCTGTTAACTGGAGTGATGAAGAAAAAAATATGCAAATAAGAATGTTAACCCTGAGATGAAGTGTGAACAGCAGTAACCAGGGTTAAGATTGACCTAGAAGTTTAAAAGCCTGTGTGTTAATCAGTGAATCTCTTTTTATACAGTGGGTATGGAAAGTACTTAAATTTTTCACTCTTTGTTATATTGCAGCCATTTGCTAAAATCATTTAAGTTCATTTTTTCCCTCATTAATGTACACCCAGCACCCCATATTGACAGAAAAACACAGAATTGTTGACATTTTTGCAGATTTATTAAAAAAAGAAAAACTAAAAATTTCACATGGTCCTAAGTATTCAGACCCTTTGCTGTGACATTCATACAATTAACTTAGGTGCTGTCCATTTCTTCTGATCATCCTTGAGATGGTTCTACACCTTCATTTGAGTCCAGCTGTGTTTG
>JAUCMT010000154.1:10927843-10939578 GCA_032357475.1 Enteromius thamalakanensis | reverse complement strand
TCCATTATATGGGGGAAAATCCTGGAATGTTTTCGTCAAAAACATTAATTTCTTTTCGACTGAAGAAAGAAAGACATCTTGGATGACATGGTAGTAAACTATCCTCAAAAGTTTTTCTGAAAGTGAACTTCTCCTTTAATATAGTAAAGTCCACCTGTTCTAATGTATTATTGGTCATTGCAGTATTGGACTCTAAATGGACACAACATCTCACTTGATCAGCAAAATGCATTAAATGTGCTGTTTCTGTAAAAGCAGTAAATGATCTGTAGCTAGCAACTGTAGCAGGCAAATTTTTTGCATATAAAATTAATATGAAAAGTAATATGGTTTACAATTTTCAGTGGACTGAGGCTTAGTAAGGAATGTTAGCCAATAGTTCATTGCCGTGACTCATCTCTTTGAGAATGCTTTATCTTTTTGATGATAGTCATCTATTGAGTGGGTGGATCCATCTTAACAGTTATGTAAACCTTCATGCATTTAGCTTTTCTTCTTTATATGTGCTGCGAGCTGGATTAAATATATCTGTATTGAGGATTCTGGATCATCTTAAAATTTGGTTTTACAGGATCGGGTAAAGAAGCTGACAATGATCTGAAGAAAAATATTCTTGACTGTAATTCATGAAGAAAACTGATTTATGTGGATGATAATATCATGCTGTGAAGAAAGAAGAAAAATGGATTTGAAAGCCATTTATTCTCTGACAATGATCTTTGTGTTTTTTGTGTAACACGATTCTCATTTTATATAGCTAAATAATGAAAACAGGAAATGGTTGGCATGGTTTTGACTACCTTTAGGACAATAGGCCACCCACCTGATCACTTCACAAAAAAATGTTTGTTGCTTCCCTTTCGTAGGTTACAGTCTTTTAGAAATGATTTATTGTTTTGTGTAGCCTGTTAGTTTCAGATTTGCCTATCAAGAGTTGTGCCTGATAGTACGGGGAAATTCTCCAATGATCTGTGAATCTAATTGACCTTCAGTCTCGTCCTTATGTTTACGTTTGCTTTTTTGTGTCTCTCTCTTCTGTTCCCTCATCCTATGCCATCTCATGAAATCAAATCGAAGTCATCTCACACACGCTGCACAGATGTCTAGTAAAGTGCTCGAACACACAGTTTTGGTGCATTTGGTCCTGATCGCGCCTGTTATGCCGAGCCGTTGTGAAGAATGTGCTTGATCACGTGTTTATGAGGGTTTTCCCATGACTACTTCTGTCAGCTGTTGCTTGGCAACCTGGGATTAAGGAGATTGGCAGGAAGAGATAGGAAAGGGGAGGAGGAGGAAAAAGAGTTGGTTGGTCAGTCCTCATGCGTCGGAGTAAAGTATGAAGTTTCTCGCTTATCAGCACATCATGGACAAAAAAATCATGAGAAAATGCTTTGCTGAAATGTAATCTCTGTCCTTCAGACCACCTTGAACAGTACTGCTGTCTCTCTTTAGCTCCAAGGCATCATTCCACTTGAATTTAATCAGCCATTTTCATAATTAAATCAGCAGCAGCTATAGGCATGCATTAAAGAGTGACTGTTCAGACAGGCATGTGTATTTAGGCTGGCATCAGGCAGCATTTCCGTAAATTCAGGCAATTGCTTAATCTCAAATCCTGTTACATGCCTCACATTCTGACAAACACTTGCTTTCAAAGTCCACAATGCACAATCCATTTAGCTCCAGTGGCTGGTTTAGGTAGCAGTCTGCATGAGTTGAAAGTGGTGGTATTTTAGGCATCAGCGACAGTTTGCCTAAATGCTTTTTACTTCTTAATTCAGCCCTATTTAAACTCTGCTGCATTCAGTTCCACTAGAAGGAGTTTAAGTGTCGTTACACACACAAGTTTTTAAAGATGCCAAGATATAGCTTATACTATATCATGTTAAGTGAAAAATTAATCTCTGCAACTACTGAGGATTTTCCTCTTTGTTGAGAAACCTGCTTTAAATCTTAGTCTGTGTTGATGATGTCTACTATAGATCAGACAGTTCTTGTTTTATGGAAGTCCTGTGGATACTTTTGGAATTTGGCTGTCAAATAAAAAGGTGGTAAAACATGGTTTATAATAAGAATACAATTTATTTTAAATAAACAAATCCTAGTTTGTGTAGACTAAACCGTGTAAAAAATAAAAATAACACTTCATTGCAAAATAATACCAATCCCAGTCTCAGTTCGCTCTTGTTGAGTGTTCTGTAATGTGTTGAGTTGGGTTAACCAAAGGGGGCGTGACTTTAAGAACAATCGCTGTCCCTTTGGAAAAAGTCCCTTTCAAAGAAAGCCAGTTCATTCAGCGGCCATATTTGCAACGCCTCTGGGCAACTGTTTCAGACATGCAAGACCACAGCATGAACCTTTCAACACTGAAATTTAAATAATATATTTGGATAACATGGGTTGTCACATAAGTGTTGTTTCCTATGCTCTAATAGTATCAAGCAGATTGAACCAGAGCTTCTGATGACATGACAACTTTGCCAATTGGTTATTGATTGGTTTGATGACTGGTTCTTTTATTTAGAAGGTGCTATCTATAGCTATTTTGTTGGCAAGTTGAAGATGATAATGTCAGTGGTTTGAAGTGTTTAGTAACTTATGTAAAAGTCAGATTTCTGTGCTTGTGTGGCTCAGCTGAAGTGTTCGTTTCAAACAAATCATTCGTAAATTAATTTCAAGAAGTAATTTGGAAGTGGAGCTAGCACTTTCTCAAGGTTAGCGTCAGTGACAGAGTAGCAGATTGAGGCTCTCACAAGGCTATTTGAGTATTTCCTGTTCCCCGTTCTTTCTCACTCGCTTTCTGAATCTTGTTTTCCTACATGTGTGCCATGTGTCCTACAAGTAAGCAGGATAGATTCAGCACATCTGTGTCAGGAGACCTGAGACTGCACAGAAAAATGTTGCATGTCTAAACACCTTTAAAGAGCAAGAAAAAGAAACATTCCTGAACGTTTTACTCAAGTTCAGACTTGCATGGTAATATTTAGCAAGAGCCCTTGAAAGTAGGTAACTGTGTATTTAAAAAATCCTCTTGTCGTCCAAAGCACAAATATAGCTACACATTAGCTTCTTGTTCATTCTCTTGATTTTCTGTATAATTACTCAACCAGCTTGATTTCATTCCAGCAACAGCAAGTAAATTCACTCAATTCCAATGCAGCAAAGCTAATCAGATGAGTCAAACCTTTTTGCTAAGGCAGAAGGAAGGCCGTATCTCATGGCTGTGACTCTACCTCTTTTGGTTATTATAAGGAAATGCTGATTGCATTTGCTTCCTCAATCATCTGTAGTGTGAAATGTTCAGCTTGAAGACTTATTTGGGCAAAAATGTGGTCTTCCTCAAGTGCGCATAGTGACACAAAAGAGGAAAATTCTTTTATTTCAATTTTTTGGGCAGCAGCTGTTTTGCCTTTCCATATAGATTTTGTCAGCTTGTGTTTGGTAAGAATACAGCTGAAGCTTTCCAGATTGTTGCAATCAACTTGCATTCTTGAGGTTTTAGCACTTGGGAGCTTTTAATAATCTGTGAAGTATCTCAAACACCACACGTAAGTAAAGGAAATGGAGTCAGAAACTGAAAATACTCAAAGAATTTCTCTTTAAAAAAAATTACAAAGTGATTGTAGTGTATCTTAATCCAGGCCACTAGAAAATGGTTTGTGAGGTTATCACGCACATTTCTATATAAAATAAAAAAACTTGCTAAACTAGGAGACCACAAGTCATAATTTCACTAAGTCATATTCAGATTAAAACTAGTTTAGCATGATTGAGAGGAAATGACACAGAGCCGGACTCATGACAATAAAATGCTAAGAACAGTTAAAGTCTAAGCGTTCCAGTAATCTTTCACAAATCTGGGTCATTCTAAAGCATGAGGACTGTTTCAGAAGAAAGCATATGTGATTTCAGGAGTTGACTGCATAATTAAACATGCTGGATTTAAATTACAGCTGACCTTTAATTGCATTGAGCATGCTTGACCTTTCTTTTGTTAAACAGACTAGCCATATGCAGATGTTAATTATTGATTTGAAACCACTATGGACACCGGTTGCTCGGTTTCTCAAGTGAACTGAAAAATGAAAGCGTGTTAGTTTGATTAACCGCTGCTGTACTGTAATCTTCAACCAAACCCAGGATAGCAGCATCCACAGAGAAACAAGCTGCAACAAGCATGTTTCACGAAGAGTTCATTCGAGAGATTTCGTGCCCCTGAACATGAACACTCTTTTGGCCTTTGAATTAGTGATGAGAAGATGTCAGTGATACAGGGTTAATGAGAAGAGATGCAGTTTTATGTGCGTGTGAGAGACCTGGCCTCAGCAGGATGTCTTGTGTCGGTAGACAGGGATACAGTAGTCGTGTCTGAGAAGCAGATGGAGACACGATCCATATTCATGAGCAAGGTGCATGATGGGATTGAATAGAATGAGTTAACGAGGAAGATAAAAACTATATTTATATAGAATTGAAATTTAAATATCTTAAATAACTCTTACTTTAATATCTTGTTGGTTTTTGATGTAATATCTCTTCTTTTTACAATTTAATTTACTTATTTTACTATAATCTCTCTTTTACTATTGTTTCAATTCATTGATTTTAATGTTAATATACTTAAATATCTCTTATTTTGTTTTTATGGTATAAATATCACTTGATGTACAGAACACATTTGAGGCTTTCTTAGAGCACGATCGGTCAGGAAAGAAGGAAGAACAAAATGACAAGAAGGAAATAAGAATGCAAGGAAAAAAAGAAGAGTCTCATTCAAAATGCATTGGCCTGCTTTCAATAAAAAAAAAATAACCCTCTTACCATGGCAACGTAAAACCTTGTCTTTGGGCAATATGTGTTTTTTTGCTTGTGTGTATGTGGACGTGTAGGGGAAGTGGTCTCATATATATTTACTGAGAGAAAAAGGAAGTGACTATTCCTTTCTCATCAACTCATTGCTGCACAGTAACTCACCCACACAGTTCTGTGGCCTTTGCACCTAAAATATGCACCTGTGGATTAATTTAACAGCTCATTATCGATGCAAAAGAAGAGGCGGCAGATATAATCTGTCTGGCCTGTGTGAATGTCAAGACCATTAGTGATTTTACGATTTACTGAACCACAGGAAGTGTGTTTGTGAGAGAGACATAAGATCAATGTACTCTTTTCTTTCCTGTATATAAGAGAAATGAGTGATATGCTTTAATTTATATAACATCAGGCTTATGTTTAGTCTGTAGATTTCATGTTTAAAGTACGCATATTTTAACGCTCTTGGATGTACACACGAGTATCTTGGATTAGTGTTAACGCAATAAATTGCCAGCAGCTCATAAACTGTTTATTAAAAATGCAAGAGAGATGAACATCGAGATGATCTCAGCAGCGGGTATAATAAATGGGCGGCTGATAATGAGCACTTCTGCTCTTGACTGATGATATCGATGCTTTAGTGGATTCCTGTATGTTTCAGAGCATAATGTTCAGAAGTCAGGATAGAAAACATATTTTATTGCACACAAATGAAAACCAGATGGGTTGTAGTGGTACGTAGATCAATGGTTCTCAGCAAATTTCCATTGAAAAATAGTTGTGTAACCCATGTACATAATAATAATTAATAAATCAAAAAAACACTTTGTCAATACATCTGTCAATACAAAATTATATGTAATGATTTTGAAGGATTTGATGACTAACAATATGTTGAGATCTCTTATTGGTCTGTGAAACAATTTTACAGAAATGGACTTTTTTTTTTACCTTTTATGTATTGAAATTTAAATAAGCTGACAAATGATGAATAGTTGGTAATAGGGCTGTGCAATATGGACAAAATCATATTGCAATTTTTTTTTTACTAATATTGTTATTTTATTTGCGATTTTGGCATGTTTTTGCTTTTTTCAAACAAGCTTCATACATACATTCTAAAATTCAGTGCATAAGAAGTGCATTTCACAATGAATGAAACAACATTTATTGTTGTTTAATTAATGTGCGCATGCATCATATCTGTGCACATATGATAGGTAATTGCGTCAGTAATTTCTTCGTGCCGTTTCTGAAAAAAAAAATTCTGAATAAAAATCTAAATAAAGGAATAGATAAAATTGCAGCCTTATGCGATTTAGAAATTACTTAAAATTGTGCTTAAATCGCAAAATTTATTTATTTATTTTTTTTCTTCTCTCTCCGCGATTGCAATTTATTGCACAGCCCTAGTTGGTAAGAAGCGAAAAATGTTCCAATAATCCTGATAAAATATTCCCGCTGGTTTACCTGCACTGCCCTCTGTTGATCATTGCAGCAATATCACCAGTGATGAGAAGGAGTCCTGTTTTCCATGATATTTCTGTTTTAATACCTTGTTTGCTTGTGTGTGTGCACAGGTATGATTCAGAGAAAGATAACTTCATCGATCTGATGGAGCTGAAGCTGATGATGGAGAAACTCGGAGCACCTCAGACTCACCTGGGCCTGAAGAACATGATCAAAGAAGTAGATGAGGACTTGGATGGCAAACTCAGCTTTAGAGAGGTAAATGCTTCAGTATTATTTAGCAGATTTGGCTGTATTTCACAGCAATGTATTAAGTAATAAAGAACTGCAAACTACTTCTGTCCCCTCATTAATCACTTCAAATCCTTCCTCTTTTTCTCTCTAGTTCCTTCTTATCTTCAGAAAAGCAGCAGCAGGAGAGCTGGCGGAGGACAGCGGGCTTCATGTCTTGGCACGTTTGTCAGAGATTGACGTGTCAACCGAAGGAGTGAAAGGAGCCAAATCGTTCTTTGAGGCAAAAGTAATTAATACTTTTTTCCCACCTCCAAGTGAAATAAATCCTCAGTTTTAACAGATTAATTCATTCCCCTTCTCAGTCTAGGACAGCTGTAATCTCCTGTCTAGATAAGTTGCATTGAATGCCTCTGATAAGGAAATTCAATTCAGGTTTGCCTAAAAATGCATATTTGATTCTGACAGGTGCAGGCCATTAATGAATCAAACCGGTTTGAGGCAGAAATTCGTCTGGAGCAGGAAGAGAAGAAGCGCCAGGCGGAGGAGAGGAAACAAAGACAAGCCGCTTTCAAAGAGCTGAAGTCAGCCTTCAAATAGCCTCATCCACCTCAACAGCCTCGATTTACTCATCACGTCTGTCCGTCTGTCTGCCATCCCCCCGCAATCAGAGATGCTATGCAAGGCTGCAGAGTCATCTTCCTGAGAGAGGGACACCTGTGTGAGCGAATGTTGCCTGTTTCTCTCGCTCTCTCTCAGGCTGATTTTAAATGTGAAGCCAGGCACTGATCTCAATACACTGGATTGGATTTGCTCCGTTTCAGTCGCACACATGTGTGTATATATATATATGTACTGTAGTCCGTTCACCAGATCAGTTTCGTTTTAGTTTGAATGGCATTTTGTCTCGTTCTCGTAAATGTGACGTAGATTCAAATCTAACATTTTAAAGGTTTTTTTAATCAACTCGTCCTCTCAGTATGCCATATCCAGTCCGTTGTATTCATATCAGTGGCAATGTAAGCAGGAAATGCTTTTCACTGTACCGCAACTAATTCAACTTTTCATCGCTGACCATGAGAGGACAAACATTAGTGTACACTAGACCTCTGCTCTTGTTCACAGATACATTAAATATTAAGAGCATAAAATCGACTATATTTTTATTGAGCGGAGAGAGGGAGAGAAGTGGTTTTGGGTGGATGTGCATGTGTGGTGATGGTTGTAATGGTGTTTGTTGAGTGTTTATCAATATTTTCTTGCATGGTCACTGTGGTGTCGTTGTCCTACATGGTTCCCTTTAGTCTATAAGGTGTCTAGTGTTAAATGTGGCACACAGGCTTACAATTAGTTTTTAATATCAAGATGATGACACAAAGTGGCTGTAAAATTGAAACGGCTTACTTTTGTAAGAGCAAGCCATTGCCATTTTAATTTGAGCTTGTGTGGTTGATGTCAGGACAAGGTCATCTGACTGTTTATAATTCCGAACCCCTGTATTTGTGCTTCCGTGTGTGCTGAACAATTAAGTATAACATACTTACGGGGGCGGTCAGATACCAAAGATGGTATATAATCCTTCTCCTCCACTTTTATATAAAGGGATAGCACACCTAAAAATAATTTACCTGCCTTTGTGTCTTATCAAACCTGTATAGCTTTCTAACGTGGAACACTAGGTTTATTTTGGAAAAGGTTTACACCGTTTTTGTCCATATAATGAAAGTCAGTGAGATCCATAACTACACTGAACCCCCACAAACATCACTGAGACATGTTTCTTTGCTGTGAGAAGAGAGATATTCATACAGGTTTGGTACGATACGTGGGTGAACGAATTATTTTGGGTGAACTTTCCCTTTAAGAGTCCCTATATCGCCCTAATTCTAAGTCTGTGTTGCTTAATGTTAATTAAATATGACCAAAATGACATGCCTTGCAGAGCAGCCCATGCTCAGTAAGATAAGGTAAAATCAAAAGCGCTTCATGCATAGAATATAGACATAGGCATGGCTTTTCTGTAGAGCCAGTGCATGTGATTCAACATCTAAATGCCATGTGTATGAATAGGATCTAATATTAAAGTATTTAGTAAAAGAAAAATAGAATAGGTTTTAAAGTTTACTTAAATGCATTTGAAAAATGAGGGAACATTTCTTATAAAATCATCCAAAAGTGTAATGAATTTAACCTTTTATGGTCATGTGACATGCAGTACACTGTGGCAAAGGTAACTGAGATGCTATGTATAAAGACAAATCTATATTTTCATGTGATGAAAATGTAAAGAATAATTTTAGTTTTGTATGGAAAGGGGTCTTGTGTAAAGAAGCGTTTTTATTTTCTCAGTATGAATTTTGTTGCCTACAATCTTGTCTCCCTTCGCTTCTCCGTGCATCTGATATTCCTTAGGTTTTTCCATTACTATCTAATCAGTAAAGGCAAAATACCTTTAGGCTTTTATAATGGAGACAATAATGATGGCGATTGCTATGCTTCATGTTGTTCTTTGTGTCCCGAGTCACAGATAAATGTTCCTGTTTGCTCACTAGTTCTGTGGAAATTCAAATAATAGCTGTATAAATATTTGTTGCACAATCGTTCCAGCCATCCACATGTTCTTTTTCTTTTATTATCTACTGTTCAACTATTTTAAATATTGTCTATTAAGAGTGAATGTAGTGGTGTATATTTGTTTGAATGGTGAATGAGGAGTCTACTGATGACACCAAAAAAACAGCTGTTAGAAGCCATAAACCGCTCTGTCGCTCCTTTTAGCTGTTCCATTGTTGTCGTGCCAAATGATTTCATGCGGTGTTAAATTCCCTGGAATCTATTAGGATACTTCTGATGAACAGCCCCAGCAGATAAATATGAGCACAGCTAATTGGAATTTAGATTGAACATCATTGATGTACAGTGTTAAAACTTTAGAAAATAATAACTCTTTAATTAATCGGGAAAAGCCCTTTTTACAGTTTTGTCTTTATTATTAATGCTTGCATATTTGAATAATTATTAGAGCTTTGGCAGTATTAACTTCTGTGGGGGGAAAAACAGCTCCTTCCAAGGCAGATGATACGCAGCACAACATTTCTTCTGTTATTTAATTTTTCTTTTTCTTCTGTGAAGTGTAATGCCAGGAAGGCTAAAATTAACAGTGTAGTTCAATTTCACAATTTCGTGTTCTGCCATGTTTTGTTGTTTAATTCATCATTCCAGCGATTTGACAATGTTTGAGAAGGCCTTGAATCATCCTGACCATATCTGTACCTTGTCAATGTCAGTTGAAACTGGTGGTTATGGCTCATACTCTTGTAGGCTTATACATATTGATATGTGGCTTCTATAATATGCACATTTATTTTTGATTTTCTTACTAAAATGTACAATTATTCTTGTGACATTAAAAATACTTTTAATTTGGAAACATTTTGTTTGTTTTGGTGATTTATACAGTTATGTATCATAATCGTATCTACAATGAAAAAGAGTTAGAAAATCAATTAAATATATAAAATACATAAATATAAAACAAATATGATATAAATAATACTATATAAAATAAAAAAATACCTAACATTGGTTTAATTACAAAATGTTAGTCTTATGTCTGAGGATAAAAAAGAAAATACAAGATGTGACCTTTAATTCTAAAGGGCACACGACTAAAACAATCCTTTTATGAATTCATTACTGATACTATTTTGTATTATTTTCTTTATATGCTCTTGACCGTTCCAATGATTAAACGATGAACTCCAAATAGCATCACTAGATGGAGCTGTTAGCTTCGTCTGAATCTGTCGTCGCATGAAATGTTTTTCTCAGTTCATCTTAATTACAAAATGCGACTTGAACACAAAACCTGTATTACAAGATTTGCGCTAGATATTTTATAAAACAAGACACGCTTGGATGAATGTTGACGGAAACGTAATCGAAGCCGGAACTATTGTTCAGAGTTCTGACGTCAGGCGCAGGTCTTTCCGGACTTTAGTCGTGGTTGCGCGCGGAAGTGATAGTCACGTGACACATCTCAAGCGTAAATATTTTTCTCCTCCAAGCGAATGGTCGCCTACCTCGCTGTTTTACCTGCATAAATGAGTATCGACCCTAGTTTAAACTGCGTAGATTTTGTCTAGTATCCACAGTTTACTGGAGTATTCAAACTAAGCAGGACAAAATGAACGTGGATCTTCCTCAGACCGGAGCAGCAGCCGCATCCAGCAGCAACTGCGTCCCCAACAGCGCCTCTACAAACGCCAGCAGCATCCCTGCGGTCGGCAGCAGCAACGGTGGGTCTTTTTTGACAGTTTAAACGTACATAAAGTTGCTGTTGCCTTTTAGCTGTAAGCTAACGTACTTAAGTGTTGGTCTGATTAAAGATGGTTAAACGTACTCGTTGTTAATCGAGCAGTACTGAGTTGTACTTTTCCCCCTCACAGTTCCCACCTCGGCAGCAATGGCAACCCCATCATCTGACTCGACCGTGTCAAACGGGGTGTATGTGCCCACAGGCATCGCTAATGGAGACGTGAAGCCCGTCATCTCTACCACACCGCTGGCTGATTTCCTGATGCAGCTGGAGGACTACACTCCTACAGTCAGTCCATATATGATACAGTACTACGGTATATTCTTGATGAGGTCTCTAGGAGTAGCACTGTTAACAAACTGTCTGTTTTTCAGATACCAGACGCAGTCACAGGATACTACCTGAACCGCGCTGGTTTTGAAGCATCAGACCCAAGAATGTGAGTTGGAACAGTGTTCTGTAAGAAAGCTGTTATGTCCTGGGGCTGCTAAAACACGTCAGGGGCTCTAAGCAAACACTATTTTAACATAAGTGACTTTTTTAATGTAGTTTAAAAGCCTGTTTACATCAAGAATAATAAATGTAACAATATTATATTAACATCCACATCAGTGGGTTTTAAAGTTTATAAGTTTTTTTTTAACAAAATTATGACTAAAACTATTAAAAATCATTTGTAATAAATGATTAAAATATATATTAGTAGATTTAAAAAAAAAATAAAGTTTAAGAAACTGAAAAAATTACTTTAATTATTAAATTACAGTTGAAGTCGGAAAGAAAACAAAAAAATGGTAAAAACTGGTAAAACTAAATGAAAACATTAAATTAAAGGAGCATTAGGTAAGAAATGGCCAAAACTGGTACTGCAATCACTTTCAAAATACTGCTGAGCGGTGTC
>JAUCMT010000154.1:10917487-10927743 GCA_032357475.1 Enteromius thamalakanensis | reverse complement strand
TTTCTTAATGCCTGTTGAACATAACAGAGACATTTTATGATTATTACAATAAATTTCTTACATAATGCTCCTTTAAACATTCAATACTAATATAATATATAGTTAAGTTATTAGAGTGATGGTAAAATTGTTTTCACCAGATAAAATGGTTTTAAATCAGTTTTTTTTATTTGCTGTAGTGTCTGGAAATATGACATTATTTTTTGCCTTTTATTGTAATAATCCAGAGATTTTTGTCAGACAACAGCCAGTGCTCCACACAGAGATCTGATCTGCTCATCATCCATTAAGAAGCAGAACAAACTACATAAAAAAAAAAAATATCTCCAAGATGCTTCAAGAAACTTTCCTGCAAAGCTACCGTACTGTTAGAAGTTTTAGGCACTTGCCAAAGATGCTGTAAAATGAGACCGCTGTCAAAACATATTATTAGTAGACTGAAATTCTATTCATAGTAGATTGATATTTTTTATCAATTAATCTCTGTCAACTAAATTAAATCAACTTTTGGTGTGACCACCCTTTGAGTTTAAAGCAGCTTATGCCCTAAGTGCACTTGCAGTTTTCAGGTAGCTTTGCAAGTAGGTTTCTTGAAGCATGATGAGTCTGAGTGGTTTTAATTTTTCACTATTCATCAACTGAAAAAAAAAATTTGATCATTGAAAATTGACATCATTGCCCTGTCCTTGATTATACAGAAGTAGAATGATTTTTAAAACTTTATGTATTGCCATGATTGGGCTTATAACACATTTATGTTATTCAAGATTATATAGTGTTAAAACTGTAATAAATGCTCATCAGGAATCTTCCTTGACATCTTTATTCTGTGTTGTCAGAATCCGTCTCATATCATTGGCGTCTCAGAAGTTCATCTCAGATATCGCAAACGATGCACTACAACACTGCAAAATGAAGGGTACAGCTTCTGGAAGCTCCCGAAACAAGACCAAGGTTCGTGATTACAAATTGTGACAAGTACAATAACATGTTCTACAATAAATCTATATAATGAACATTTCATCTTCAGGCCATCATTTGTATAAATGTAAAAATCTTTCATTCACACTGTTCTCAACAGGATAAGAAGTACACGCTGACAATGGAAGATCTGACACCAGCCATGGCAGAGTATGGCTTAAATGTAAAGAAGCCTCATTACTTCATTTGAAGAGAAGTGCTTCATTGAAATGGACTGCTGGAAACGTGCTGTTTGTCCCATCAGAGCTTTGAAGACATTATCCTTCAGCGAGGGAACCATCAGCCCACTGGCCCTCAGCTTTTTGTATTTTCTTTAAGTTTAGTTTTTTGATTACACCACACCATGTGACTTTAGTTGATGTCAGTAAAAAGAAATAAATTCATTGTAATTACGTTTTGTGTAATTGCACGTCTTCAGTTACTGAAGCCTAATGGGGTCAATTATTGTGAAAATGAGTCTTAATTTAACCGCTGTCAAGCTTTTACACTTCTGACGTCAGTTCATACACCGTCTGAACAGCTCATGTCCGCTTTATGGATTTAGTTTCACGCCATAAGAGGCTTGAGCCGTAACGTGTTGCAGTATTAATAGTACCTAGAGCTGCTCTCAAGTTTCCCTCTCTACGGTATAGCTCTACAGCTGCACTGGCCAGAGACCGCTCATCACACCATCTGTCTACTGCAAACATGATATTAATAATAATATTTCAATTCTAGCTTTGCTTTGAGCTATTTGCAGTTCATCTGCATGTGCTCACAGGCAAAATTAAAAAGATGTAAAGCTCAATAATAGCATGATGGGACAATAATATAACTTAAAAAGCTACTTTCAGTAAAATTCAAATTTAATTATTACTGTGTTTTTATTTATATAAAAACTTGATAAGTGTTCAGATTAATTGTTTTTATCAAATTATTTGCATATTTTCCAGATTACTTCTATAATATGAATCTAAATGGGTAGACAGCCTTTTCCCACATCCAAAGGAAAAAATGTGAACGTCTCTTTCATGTTTATTAATTTGCTCTTTTAACAAATGTTTATTTTCTAAGACACACAGGCTGAGGTGGAAAGTGAAAAGGTGTCTAAATACAAATCCATTCAGATTTTGTACTTTGCAATGAAATATAAAAAGGTGCTGAACAAAAATGAAAGATCAGACTTCATACAAGAGAAAATACAGCTTTAAGACGTCAATCTGTGGCATCGGTCAACACATCCTTTTGAGGATCCTTTGTCATTTTTAGCGACAGTTTAAAAAGGTGTAATGTAGCAATAGTCAGTAAGCAAAATGATTTCATTTACATTGAGAAAGTGGAAAAAACTGGAACATAGGTGCTTAGTGAAAAACTGTTTTTTAGTCCACATTTAGTTATTTTAGTCAAGTATCTGCAATGCATTTTTAATGTGCATGCTTCAGATGTAAATGTCTACATCCACCGTTCCTAGAAAACTTCTCTAGCCCACTAAATGTCCCTTTTCTAAGAAAAAGGTGTCAGTGCCTGTGGGTATTGCACAAGAAAAAACAAAGTAGGTTTAAATCCAGTTTAAATCCGGCCTGCGTCACATACTGATCCTATTCCCACTGTCCTAGATCCATCTCGACAGCACTATACAACAAATATACAAGCCATTTAATTAAATAATCATAATAAACATCCTTAATCCTTTATTCCAGGTTTCTCCATATACTAGCCAAAGATTGACATTTAATTTTCAGTCCCATTATGAGCACCGAGGAAGATTCTTTAGAAGAATGCAAAAACATGAGTATGTACTTCAACTCTCAGATTAAAACATTACATTAAGCCTTGAACAGACATTATTAGCCCTTCTTTCCTCATTCGTAAGATAAAAGCATTTGCTAATTGTGAAAATGCAAAAACACAAATGAAGTTATTTGCATATTGTACTTGTCCTGTCAGTCACAAGCATGCAAATACTTTCCATTAAATAACATGAAAAATGAAATGAAAATGATCTTATTTCTTTTTAGGACCAGTAAGTTTTATGTGTATCATATATTTTTTAATTAAAATGCACCTTTAAAAACTGCAAAAGATTTACCTGTAAACAAAATGTGTGGATATTACATCCTCCATTTAGTGTAACAATTATTTTATAACTCATGTGGTAGACAAAGCAAAGAAAAGACTTGCTTTTGTGGCTCTATGTCCACAGGTTGCAAGGTTTTCAGGCATTTGTCTGTATTATGTAACTCACTCAACTGTAAATGTTCACAAAAAGTGTGAACAATATCGAGGATATTTGGTAAATTCAGTCACCAAAAAACAAGTCCTAAATCAGAACAGCCATCAGAAATAAAAATCACCAGACCTCATTAAAACAGCATGTTCAGGCAGGCGTCCCCTTTTATGTCTCTAACCATCTTTAAAAAAAAGTACCCTTTAAAACAACCAGTGCACTACCTGTTCATTAACTGAAGTAAGTGATTTTGGACAACGGCAGAAGATTCAGGCTGATGACGTTTCATGAACTTGCTGAATGTCTCTCAGTATGTTTCTACACGGCACTAGTGTTTTCCTCGGGTTTGGTTGACTTGGTGCCGGGTGGAACTGGGATGGGACGTCGTTTGCGTTTTGTTACCTTTCCACTCTGCCCGTTTACAATACCCTGGGCCATGCCCTCCATATCCTCAACGCCAATATTAATGGCTTCTGCCAGCTCCTTCCTGGTCACAGATACAAACTGTGGGTCCTCAGCCAAGGAGCCTAGACCACCGTCTCTCAGTGCCTGAGGATTCATGGACAATACAGTGAAATAGTCTTTCCTGAGAAGCTACGGAATGAATGTTAAGTACATGACATGTGGCCCGGTGTATTTTACCTGCTGAATGAGTTTGTCTGTGGCTGGAGAAGCTTCTTCTGCTGCTGTCTGGTTCTTTGATGGCCCATGTGTGGGGTTATAGGGGAACTGAGAGAGTGAGACATACACAGAGTCAAAGAGGAATATCAAGTAGTCACTGTACTGTGTTTAGCTCAGGAAATGTGACACCTGTCCACACCTGTGTGATATCGGTCCTCACAGGGAAATCTGACAGCCGTCTGTCAACAACATGTGAGGCCCCGCCCACATACGAACAGGAGTCTCCTATTGGTTGCACAGAAAATAATGTCATTTATACTATATGTGTAAACTAATATGCCGATTTGGTGCACAAGATACATTTCTTTATATAAAAAATTCTTAATATATTATAATTATATATACATAAGTATGATTTTCAGGATTCTTTGATGAATTCAAAGTTTTAAATTTAAAGATTTAAAATGAATAGCATTTAATAAAAAAGCATTTGTTGTATTCACTTACTTATGTCCTCATATGAGTAGTTTCTGGTAGCAGCAGCTGACAATGACTCGCTCTCAAACGTAAACCTAGATGACATACTAAAAAACGACATCAAATAAGCATTTACAGATACACATGAAGTGCACTGTTCATTATAGGTATCCACTCACTCTTCAGCAAAGTTGGCATTGTTATTGGTGTTGGTTGTTGTTGGCATGTTATCAGGGAAGAACTCTGTGTTTGGGAGGAAGACGGAGTCTGGAGGTGACTCTATATCCTCCAAACGAGTCTCCACAAACTGCAGGGGCCTCTGGCTGGTCACCTGTGTGGAGAGTGGGCTGCTGGGCTCAGAGGAGAAGGGGTCTGCGTTGAGTCCAAACAGGCCTCCTGTCCGCTGCATGGATAGAGACACAGAGACTATGAGTCTAAATGGACAACTTTATCTACATGAGTCTACTTCCTTAAGAAGATGCTTCAGTGCAGACCCTGTAGATGCCCTCCTCTCCGCCCTCCAGGGCACGCTCCATCTCATCCTCAGCGATCAGGTCACCTGAGATGGCCCTGTGCAGCTCAGGTGCTGCTTCTTCCTCGATGCTGCGCAGACCTGCCTGAAAAGTCAGAAGGAAGTCTCGTTAGTATTTTCCTTTTAATGATGTTTACTACAAGGGTTTATCATAAAGTGCACCTTAATCTCATCAGCGTTCTTTTTGGTGGGCCTGTAACCGTAATATTCCTCCTGCCTCTTCATAAACTTGCGGAAGTGTTCTTGAATCAAGAACGTTGCGTAGAACTTTCCAACAGTGACCTCATCCTCTACAGCCAATAAAATTACAGCACAGTCAGACACGGATTGTATTTAAAAGCATGTAAATTAAACATAAACGACTATTATCACTGCTATCTCACCTCCAATGGGTGGAATGACCTGGTCCAACAACTTCATACTGGTCCTCTTCCAGATTGACTTGATGATGGCTCTCAGTTCCTCATTGGCTTGCTCAAAGTTTCCTTAATGAAGAATCAAAATTAAATACGCTGCCGGATATGCTTATTTAATTTAATCTCAATTACACACCTTCTGTTTTGATTTTCAAAGCTGTTCTGACCAGTGCGAAGAGTGTGGCGTTGAAGGTCACTGTGCCGTCGCTGTTCAGCGGCATGTTCATGGAAATCAGCCGCTGAGGGGGAAGTTCACAAATAAATTAGAAATACTCTACTGATCAAAAGTTTGGGGTCAGGGTTTTTTTAAATTAATACTTGGATGCACTTAATGGATCTAAATTAAAATTTTACAGTGTAGAGTTTTGACATATCAATTGTAATTTTACGGTGTTAGTGATTTAGAGGATCACGCAACACTAAAAACTGGAGTAATAACTTCTGAAAATGCAGTTTTGCCATTAGGAATAAATGACATTTTAATATATATTGAAATACACAGCACTTTTAAATTGTAATAATATTTTACGATTTCCCTGTAGCATAAAATCCCCAAAATATAAAAAATTCTTTCTAACTCCAAACTTCTGAACAGAACTGAAAAAAAAAGCTAATTGTCTTACCTTACACGCTGAGCGGTGGGGACAAAATTTACCAAAACCCAACGGTGGTTGAATTCTCCGCAAGAGAGTAACTACATCCAGATGTTTGATTCGCCCCCTTTATATGGACAGAGTACTTTTTATCTCTTAAGGAAAATCATATGAACATTCAAGAAGCATGAAGCTACAGAATAAGGTGACACTGGTATTTAACTCACGTTGCTTCAGGGTCATACTCTGCCCAGATCTTCTTGAACTCATCCAGGTGATGCGGGCCGAGGATTGACCAGTCGCGAGTGAGGTAATCAAAATTGTCCATAATCACAGCCACAAATAAATTGATAATCTACCAGGAACAAAATGATTTAGTTTCTAAAACAAACTGCAGTGTTGGATAAAGCATTCTGAGCTGATTTCCAAGTTTACCATAAATAACTGCCTCACTGCTTACCAAAAGTGCACACAGCACGTAAAAGCTGAGGAAGTAGAAGACAGCTATGCTGGAGCCGCAGGTATACTCCTCTCCAGGGCCGTAGTCTGATTTGGCATCACAGAGCTTCCCATACATAGAGGCCACCATGATTTTAGGCCACTGCTCTCCAGTGGCAACACTGTAAACCCACACATTCATCAGTTACCTGATTATCAGGCTAAAAATAAAGTTGAGTGTACTGTAAGTGCTTTAAAGAGAAGAAACCGTTAAAAAATGGTTTCTCTCACTATACTGATGACTCACCGAAATAATAGCAATACAGCTTGAGGGAAAGTTTGAAAGTTATTGTTGCGGTTAATCTCTGTACCATCGACCAGAGCAACTTTACCAAACATCTAACGAGAGAAGAGGAAATGACATCAGAGAAACAACAGGACATTTTAACAACTGAAGGAAAATAACTGTAGCTTACCTGCATCCCTATGACAGCATAGATGAAGAAGAGCATGACAATGAGAAGACCCACGTGAGGCAGCGCCTGAAGCGAGAAACACAACATCATTCACAGGAAGATGCATTCAGTTAAAGCTACCACTTTAAAATCCTTATGATCATCATATTATTAACTAGCTAGCTATTATTGATTATTTTAATTCATTTTCTTTTGTCTTGTCTGACCTGGAAGGACTTAATGAAGGTCCACAGAAGGTTCCTGATCCCCTCTGAGCGATTGAGCAGTTTAATGAGACGCAGCACACGGAACAGCCGGAAGAACGTGATGGAAACTCGGACATTTTCTGCGTCCTAAGAATCAGTCGAATTATGAGAATACCATCTAGCTTCACCTATAAATATTAAAGTTGGCATAAAAAAGGTAATGTACTTACAGCTATTGCCTGCATTGGATTCACTTCCTGAAAAAGAATATACCTTTTGCATCAGTCATGAAATACAATATAATAATAGCATTTAATATCATATAAAGCAAATATACATAGCAACACCATAATCTGATATCATGCATATTTGTGGATATTTAAACTTCTACAAACATGAATAAAGTCCAGACAGAGACTTTATCTAAATTGATTACATAAAGCCATTTAGGCACATTTTCTGCTGATTGACCCATAAAGTCAGGATTATTAATGGCTGCCTGACAAATTCAGTTCTCATTGTTCTTTGTTTAGTATGAGGTAATGTGAGCAGTGTCTGTCCCATGCAGAGCAGAACGATATTTACAGCACAACCATGTAGACACCACAGTCCTCCGCTGGCCTCCAGCGCAGCCTGAGAACAGAGAGATGAAGAAGTCAGGATGACGGATGAGAGATGACACGAGAGAAAAGGCAATGCATCTTGCGCGTCAGAGACAAGCGTGAACGTAACATCAAAATGATGGATCACACTTCCAAAACAAGTGGTTATTTATATTGACAATAAAAAAGTGCATCAAATCACTGATGTGGAGCGGTGTGTATTAAGCAGCTGTGAGAGATGGACAGAGGGTGGTTCATGAACACATGTGAAATGAATCATAAAAATGAGCCCATCGATGGCCACTGATGAGTGAAGTTGGTTGAATGAGAAGAATACTAAGCTGGAGCTGATGAAATCGGTACCTCCTGTGCACTAATGCTGATATTGACTGCTTGCTGTGGTCTGTGCTTCATGTATTGCTAAATACGGGTTTAAAATACAAGCCATTGTTTGAAATGCTTTTGCAGAGAAATCAAGATTTTTACGTAAGTGTGGAGTCTCAAATTATTGTCATACTCACATCCACCTCACTGAGGACCACGTCAACAATACTACCAATCACGATGACGAAATCAAACACATTCCAAGGGTCTCCAAAGTAACCCTGTGTCACGACACACACAACAATGTCATGAAATAGAGCAGATGTCCTTACAACGTTTTATACCGAGGAAGCGGGAGTACCTTTGCTTTGAATGCAATAAGTTTGACGATCATCTCGCCAGTGAACAGGACAGTGAAGATGATGTTGAGTTTGTGAGATAGTTTGGTTATATGATCGGACTGGTCGCAGTGCTGTACCACAGAGAGAAGAGAAAATGTTTTTAATATCAATAAATTTAATGCATACTTGTTGAATAAAAGTATTCATTTCTTTTAACCCATAATAACATAGATCATTAGCTGTAAATAACATAACTTTGAATTGAACTGCTTACCTGAATGCCAAGACACAGTGTGTTGAGCATGATGAGAAAAAACATGAGGTACTCAAAGTAGCAGGAAGTCACGAAGTACCACACACGGTACTGGTGCGGGTTCTTCGGGATGTAGCATTTGAGGGGCCGTGCTTTCAGTGCATACTGTACACATTGACGCTGGTGAGGGGTGAGATGGAAAGAGAAGATGATGCCCACTTGCATAAACATCAGAAAGCTGATAAATACTGTATATCCAATGAAAGTGAAGTTAAACCAGGTATATGACATGTAGCTGTCCAGCATACTGAAAATAGGATATTTTACTTAAAATTTTCAATCAATATACACTGGATCAAATCCATGCAAACTGCATCTAATATCACACTGTTTACCTGGTTCTTGTCTAGCTCGCAGTTCTTGTATTCCTGCTCTCCTTGTTTTTGGAAAGTGACAATGACGAAGCCCACAAAGATGTTCATCATGAAGAAGGCAATGATGATGATGTAGATGATGAAGAATATGGAGATGCCAACTCGGCTATTGTACAAAGGGCCTGTGTCAACTGCATTTGTGTCTATAGCCTTATATAAGATCCTGTTGAAGATAAGTGAAGGAAGACATGTTCTTGACTTATTAAACAAGGTTTTTGGAGTGCAGCTAAAAGAAGATGAGAATAGGAGTGGATTTCACACACTCACTCAGGCCAGCCCTCGAATGTGGAGATGGTGAAGAGAGCCAGCATGCCGTTCAGGATATTGTCAAAGTTGAAATCACTGTTGACCCACATGCGCTGATGGACTTCCATGTCATGAAGAGAGTTCTGCACATGCTTTAAAAATGTTCCCCTAAGAAAAACCAAACGAAAGAGCAATATTTTATGCATACATATAAATATCACACGCAACATCAGGAGGAAACAGCACAACGTTAAAAAAAAAAGCACTCACTGACACTCCTCTGCTGTCTTTTGGAGGGGGTCCGTACAATAGTACATTTTGCCCTAATTAAAGGTAATATGTTTAGCATACAGCCACTTCCTTTATTTAGAAAATGCTTGGTTTAATAGCACAATATGGTGGTTGTCTCACCTTGAAGAGTTGCACTCCAATGCAGGCGAACATGAAGTCCAAGAGCATGGTGACCAGGACGATATTACCAATTGTCTTTATGGCCACAAACATACACTGGACCACATGCTGAAGATGAAAATTGGATTAATATTTAGAATTTTTGATTAAATCTATTACCTAATATACATCAAGTTTGAAGACTATCAATGGCTATCCATATTTAAATACACATCCCAAAACACACCTTTAACCCTTTGGCTCTGTTGATGGCCCTTAGAGGTCTAAGTACCCTCAACACCCTGAGAATCTTCACCACTGAGATAGTACTCGACCTACAAGACAATAATTCAATTTAATGAATGGCCTTCACTGTATTTCAATTAAAACTTTAAAAAAAAACATTAATTTGTATAATTAATTCAATTCCTCCTTTTTTAAGAATACAGCTAAAAATGTGCAACGTGCTTCTTTAAAAACACATCAACTAAATAAATTAAAATGTGCAAAAAGGCTGTTGGTCATCAGCTAATAATGCACATGCGAAAACAGTAACCGATTTATTTATTGCTTTGTCTTTGCAATTTATATCAAAGTTATATTCCTTCTTTAAAGGTACCGTATGTAAGAAATTTATTGTAATAATCATAAAATGTCTCTGTTGTGTTCAACAGGCATTAAGAAAACATGTTAATTAAAAGTACTTATATCACTGACAGCAGTCGTACAGCCTGGATATTC
>JAUCMT010000154.1:10900766-10917387 GCA_032357475.1 Enteromius thamalakanensis | reverse complement strand
GACTTATTTCAAACCAAATTAACTGGCAATAAGTCAGACTAACTGAAATAAACCTGGCTTATTTGGTAAACTTGTTTCATGGAACAGGCCCCAGGAACTAAACACAGGAAGTTGTCTTCCTACAGAAACAAAAGGAACACAATGCAAAATAAAAGTCACTGAACACACGATACAGGCTAAAATCAGGACAAATGACAAAGCTAATTCGTATTATTAGATTGTATTAACATATTAAGTCAAATCTTTTTTACAGTGTAAGTTCAACTTAGTAAAATAAGTTACAAGATATCTTATTAAGTTTTAAACAACTATGAACTTTTAAGTTATGTTTAAGTATAGCTTGCTGCTTTAATAGTTCACCCAACATTGCTAACAAAATGTACTATAAACTTTTACACTTTTAGTAAAAGCAGGTAGACAGAGGTTATCAAATGCTATAAAAACTCAACAAATTTATTTTTAACACCTCAAAAAAGAATGCAAAACATACATTAACCAATTGCATTATTGACATTAACCCTGGCCCAACACGCCACATTGGACTATGTAAGTAAAAAAAGGGTATCCGTCTTAAATGCAGTACTTTTGCAATCCTGAGATTTGCCAGACCAGGAGTAACACTCAAATCTGCAGTACACTTGTGTCCTTTCCAAGATATTAAAAGTGGAGCACATGGGGATGCCAGGTTTAGCAGCTAAATCAAGCAACACGCATTTTGCCAAACAGTCTAAATAGGGCTGTGAAATTTTAAACAGTCCAATTGCTTTACATCATGAAACACTTGAGCAAGGGTTGTTGAATTTGATACACCAAGGATGGTAATTCTGAGTGTGGATAAAACTGCACAGTGTGCAATACGGTCTCTTTGCTTTTCGCTGCGTCTACTGGACAAGCCTTCATTCATTGCATGCCAGAGGTGGATAGAATTTGCCTACTACAAAAAAACTGTACAGAGTCAAGTCAAGCATACAGGTTTGTTTATAAATCAAACAAGTGTTGTAATTCAAAAGCATTCAAGGAAATCAAAGACTTGTGTTGTTCTTATCCATCAGATGCTTTCATGTACATCTCATAGGCATGGAATGCTACTAGAAGATGGTTTCACTGCTGAAGCAATAATCAGTTCAGTGACATATTACTGGAAATGCTTTGCTCCCTCAGTCACTGAAATTTAAAATTAATGAAATTTTGAGTTGAATCCTCAATTAATTCTGAATTTAAAACAGTTAAAGGACCAGTATGTAAGAAATGTTTTGTAATAATCATAAAATGTCTCTGTTATGTTCAACAGGCATTAAGAAAACATGTTAATTTCAAGTACTCATATCACTGACAGCAGTAGTACAGCCTGGATATTCTCGTCTTAAAAGCACAGTTGCAGTCCTCAACTGATGTTTATGTTGTCATGTTTTGTTTTGGTCTGAAGCCCCACCCTCCATCTATCTCCCAATCACGAAGTCAGTCGTGTTTGGGCATCCAGGTTGCCTGCTTGGCAGAAAATACAGTGCATTTAATTTAATTCATTGTCATCTGCGTTCGTTCCTGTTCGTGTCGTCAATCATGGCAACCTGAGAAGGAGGGGCCGGGTGAAAAACCCCTCTCCAGTATTTTGAATTTGGACTGCAATACCTAGTTCCACCACTCGGTGTCAATCCTACATACGGTACCTTTAAGACAAAAATATCCTTCTCCAAGCAATAAAATGATGGGTAATGTATACTAAAAACTGAAACAACAGCCGATATTATTGAACTTACTCCATGCCCATGGACAAGAGGGAAACCCCCACAACAAGGAGATCCAAAATGTTAAAGGAGTTTCGGCAGAAAGAGCCAGTGTGCAGGAACGCTCCATAAACCGTCATCTAAAAATACAGTGCTGAATTAAATGTCAGCCAAACCACATATCTGAAAGTAACATTAAGTTGACAAGCACATTACCTTTAGCACAATTTCAATGGTGAAGACAGTCGTAAAGACAATATCAGCATAAGCCAAGACCTGTGAAATGAATTAATGAAAGTCAATTTTTATGAATGAATAGTTCAGTAAACGCAATCCAATAATCAAAGTTTCTGGTACTTTGTTTCGGAATGAATGGGGGTCAATGGGGTCTTCAGCAGCCAGGGAGATACTGCTGAGGAGGATGAAGAGGAGGATGATGTTGGTGAAGGTCGTGTGGTTTATGATCCTGTGGCAAAGCTTCCGGAACCTTTCAACAAACAGCATCAGTAAATCATTTTAATGCCATGTGTAGGCACAATTAAAGTCTAGTTCTACTTGTTTTTAGTGGTCTACATGGTATTATGAATCAGCCTCACTTGTTCTGCGGGCCAAAGATGAAAAAGGAGCTGGCCTCGGGCATGGGCACCACTGTCTCCTTCAGCTGTAGGTCAGCCATGGGTCTGGGCCTGGGGCTGATCGGAATCTCTGGTTCCTCTTCCTCATCATCACCTGAGCAGCAGGGAAGAAAATAGCATCGTTTCCTTAAAAACATTGTGCTTATTTGTGATCTACTTGTGTGAGATCAAATAGATTTATTTGGATTAGCAATGATCCTGAAGCCATTTACGCTGTGAAGCTAATTTAATTTTGCACAGCTCGAAAATCACATGAAAATAGCCAGGCCTGTGGTTTGAAATGTGCTCCATAAAAGAGCTTAGAGGCTGGAGCTAATAATACATTTTACTTATAATAGATCAGCTATGTTTGAACTTCATCCATTACATGTTTAGAGAAGCACTGTGAGCTCTGAGCCAGCATTTTCTGAAGTGCAGAGCCCTGAAATGATATATAAAGTCTGCGTTAAAGTCTTTCCACCTTACCTGGAAAGTCTGCAGGAGGGAAGGGGTCTTTCACTTCATTCACATTTGATTCAAACTCATCTATCTTCAGCTAGAGACAAAAACATGAAACTTGTTCAGGCATTTACACTTTGTTTATTTAGCAGACTACAAGAGCCTAGCATCAGAGCCTAATATTTAATCTGACTGATTGAAGACCCGATCAGGTGAATCATCCTAAACTAGACAGAAAGACAACTAGTAAAGTACTGCGGTAGGTTTATATAAAGCAAGCACGGTTATCTTTTGTGTCAGATGTACCTTTGCTGTGGTGGGCATTCCCTCAGCTTTTGACCTGGACTCCATTAGTCTCTTAGCCATCAGGGCCTTCTCCTCCTCACTTTTTTCTGGCAATGTTCTTATTTGAATAAATTAGACACAATGTTTAGTAATACACTAACACTAACCAAGGCTGTATGTATTTAATTATTGTTTTAATTATTGTTTCTATTTTAATATTTGTGCTTTTGTAATTGTGCATTTAATGGCAAAGCTGAATTGCCAGCTGCAATTATTCTAGCTTTCAGTATCACATAATCATTCAAAAATAATTCTAATATGTTGATTTGATACTTCAGAAACATTTTTCTGATTATTAATGTCAAAAACAATTTAATATAATTACATTTGTGGAAACTGCAGCATTTTCAGATTAAAAACACAGCATTTACTTAAAACAGAAACATTTGCTTTTGATCAGTTCAATGCATCCTGGATGAAATAAAAGTATAAATTAATTGTTCTTTTACTTCATGAGTTTCCTTCGGGCTTTCTCCTCTGCTTTCTCTTTCTGTGCTGCTGTCAGGCTCTCAGCCTCGGCTAGATTGTCCACAGCGATGGCCAAGAAGACATTCAAGAGAACGACTATTTAGCAGCTTGCTGAGGAAAAGCCCAAACAAACTTATCCTAACAATGCAATATTACCGGTAGTGAAATACTTTGCACTTAGCAGCAGAAACAATTGCAAATGTTTATTTTAAATTTGTCGCTTTGCTATATTCTTTTAAACACAATGAATTCAGATTTATAATCCCAAATCAGTTCATAACATGGACATGCATACGCTTTAAAAGGATACAGTTTCCACAGACATACAGAATTACAAAATAAATGCTGACGAGAATTCCTGGGGATTGAGGTCCACCATGAGCCATGATTCCATTGAACATAATTGTGTCCCACTCTTCTCCAGTAAGGACCTGAAAACGAAGCCCAATCTCACATAAACAGCTTTTGTAATAAGAGCAGAGTTTTACTAAAACTGCAGCTGAAGTACCTGGAAAACACTGATAAGGGCCTGTGGGAAGTTGTCAAAGTTACTACGCTGAATCACTCTGTCAGGGAAGTTGAATTTCCCACCAAACACCTGCATACCCAGGAGGGCGAAGATGACAATGAAGAGGAAGAGGAGTAGGAGCAGGGAAGCGATGGATTTCACTGAGTTGAGTAGAGATGCCACTAAATTATTAAGTGATGTCCAGTACCTAAAGACCAATGAGAGACCAATGCAGTTCTCATTACTTCAGAGCAAACGTTTTTGTCAACTGTTGCATGAAAAGAAGGGTGTTAAGACAGTAGTAAGATTTGGAAAATAATCATATATATTCAATATAATAACTTATGGTATACCTCGTGAGCTTAAATAATCGCAGGAGTCGTATGCATCTCATGACAGAGATCCCCAGTGGTGTCATGATGTTTGACCCGACCAAGATGATCTCCAGTATTCCGATCGTGACCACAAAGCAGTCAAATCGGTTGAAGATGGACATGAAGTAGGCTCTCAGACCAAATGCATACATCTTCATAACCATCTCAATCGTGAAACAGGCGAGCAGAATCACATTGGCAGTTTCTGCAAACAGAACCAAGACTCATTAACTTCTTTAATCAAAATAAATAAATAATAAAATCACTAAAAATACCGAATGATACTTTTTTAAGAACTTCTCACATCAACCCAAAAAATACTAAAGAGGAGTTTTGTATTGCCTTATGTATTATGATTTAATGGAACATACCTTGAAAATTAGTTAACCCCTCAGTCTGGTTATGATGCTCCATTGCAATGACCAGAGTGTTGAGTAACACAACGAGGAGAACCCACCAGGTGAAGAATTTAGATTTCACCCAACCGTGACACTTTCTCCGTAAAACAATGTTCCAGCGGCGTGCGAGACGGCTGAGGATTACACAGTAAATAAAGAATCAGTCATTGGTTAAATCATGATGTTTCTTTTTGCTCTTGATTGCACACTTACTAGAAATAGATCACCCTGTTGATCCCCTCCATCTGGTAAAAACTGTCTGTCTCTGAATCAGTGTCCTTTCTAAGAAGAAGAAGTGCTGGAGAGTAAATCAAAGTAGTGAGAAACCTTAGAGATGCAGTTCCTGTACTTTTTTTTTGATTGAGAGAAAGCTCAAATAGATTGACTGAATAATATAACACAATGAACTGTAATAGCACCATTACCCTCAGAATCTGCATCCATCACTTCAGCATGAGTGATCCACTCCATGTAACCTTCCAGATCCTCATCCATTTGTTGTCGTTCTCGTAGCTTTTGGTACTCTCCTCGTGACCGTGACTTCTCTCTTTCCTTAGAAAACTCTCTGCAAAGAGGAAAAACTCTCAGTTAAACATGTTAAATTTGCTGAAATGGCTTCCTGTGATATTCTTGTATTTTTATGACTATCAAGTAGTTAAGGTGATCAAGATGACTGAATAATACAAAACATTTCAGTAGACTCAGAGACTCTTTGGTTGGAATAATAATGTGTTAACCAAACTTTAAGCAGTTAGTATTAAAACAAAAACATAGCTAGAGCTAATACCCGCTCAGTACTCCAAGGACGAGGTTGAGGATGAAGAAGGAGCCCACGAGTATCAGAGACAGGAAGAAGATCCAGGGCCAGTCATTCCCCATGGCATCATTAATCTGAAAGATAAAACCATCACTAGATTCTGACAAACATTTCATTTGGATGTGTTCGGAAAAAAACTTACAAAGCCTTCTGTGCATTATTTGTGTGGATTTCTTGGTGTTGGAAACTAGGTCTAGAGACGCCATTTAAAAATAAATTAACTTCTTTTAACGATTTCTTGTCAAGATCAGGGAAAAACAGGGTAATTAAACTTTGACTTCATTTGGAATTATTTTGTTGGTTGGAGCAAAGACAGGCAAAACAACTGGAAATAATGTACTTTATTAATTGACTGTTAATTTTATAGTGTCCCATCAGTAATTTAGCATATTATCGCCTGTTCATATAAACTCCACAAAAGAGAAAGCAGAAGGATTGTCATGTCAATAAGTCATTACCCAGTAGAGCACATCAGTCCAACTCTCTGTTGTGATACACTGAAAGACTGTGAGCATGGCAAAGCCAAAGTTGTCAAAATGGGTGATGCCAAAGTTGGGACCAGGCCAACCTGCCCGACATTCAGTGCCATTGATGGTGCAGCGGCGCCCATTCCCAGCCTGAGCACAGGGCGATGGCTTCTCATTCTCCCTGACGGCAATGATATCTGAAACAGAGGTTGATCTGTCAATCATTAAAACAAGCTATTTGCTATTACATATCTGAAACTTGTTTTCAATTATGAGATATGTTTGAAGATCTTGAGATTCCAAAAAATAACACTCACTAGTGCCCTGGTAGTAACATGTCTTGTGCATTTTACATTTGAACAGCTCCAAACCCATAATGGCATAAATGGTGACCATGAAGAAGACCAGCAAAGCAATGTGGAAGAGGGGCAACATGGACTTCAGAATAGAGCTCATTACCACCTGGAGGCCTGGATGACAACAAATACACTTTTAACACACCAGCCTTTTTAACACTGAACTAACATACATGATTATATAGCAACCCTACAAGAAAGTGAACAAAGCATGTACATAAACACATTCGTGTACAGTTTTCACTCAGCACCGGCTATATATAGTATGATATATATACGATCTAGCTTTAAAGGTCTATGTTGCCCTACTCGTGATGCTTAAAAAGTCTTACTGGGAACTCCTGATACGAGCCGCAGTGGTCGCAAGACTCGAAATGCTCTAAGAGCCTTCATATCAAACCCTCCTCCTTTCTCTTTGGGAACTCCTGCTATTGTGTCGATGGTGTCCACAACAAGTGTGAAGAGCCTGCAGAAGCAATTTAATATGAGTGTTATTATTTATATGTAAAACAATCAATTAAAAAAATTTTACCTTTTATTGTATTATCAACACCCCAATCTTTACAGAAAAAAACAACTATGAACAATTGTGTTCGAGAGCATTCTAAGTGTGATCTTACCCCATGAACACAATGACAAAGTCTAATATGTTCCAACAATTTCGTAAATAGGCTCCTTCATGGAACAAAAGCCCGTATGCTATTATCTTTAGGAAGCACTCCAGAGTGAAAATGACCAGGAAGATGTACTCCAGACTCTCCTGCAAGTAAACATACAACGTTAAAGGAGAGATGAATGGGATGTAAAACATAATACGATTCTGAGAACTGCAAGATATAAAGTATTGAGAGAAAGTATTTTAACACTAAAAATGTACAACCTACAACCTTTCTTCAACTTTCTTTTCTTCTTGCAGTTTCCACATCCTTTATATCTTTTTAGCATTTTGAACACACTTTCATCTGCATCACATCGATCATTTGCTCTAAAAAAAACACGCACAAAGTGCCACTGAAACCTGAACCATTGTGCAACATTTTGCCAAACCAAACATCTGTCCTCAATGTGCAGTGAGGAGCTAATCAGTATGTTTACACACAGCCTCTCATTCTACATGGACAGGTCACATCAACCCAATTCCGACCATGTCTACTGAGATCCACTCTCAGCTCCCGTTTCATGACTTAGTATCCGAGGAATGGAGTGTAAGTCACTGTAACCTCAGGGGAGTAAATAAGTGAGTGGGGCTCAGATTTGTGCCATCTGAAATGTAATAACACTCTATGTACTGAGAAAGAAGAATAAGACTGCACACGCTAGTGGAAAGAGTGTGTGTGACCTACATACCGTCAAAGCTTGAATCATGAAATAAGCTTGTGTAAAGAGGATTCATCATTACTTTTAAGTGTTTAAACAGCTAAATCAACAAAACATACAGGAAATGGAGCAAAACAGCAAAGTTCTGTGTCCACATGGGGTAAACGATCTCATCATTGTGCAATAATTGGAACCTCGATGTGGGACAGAACAGTCATGTCAATAGAATGTATGTTAATTTCTGATTAGATGCGTCATGAAAATCCCCTTCTTTGATTTGAGTGTATTTATAAATGACACACTTGTACCTTTTAGACATGCACATCTCAAATAAAAAACTAAATATAAAACTCATCACACAAACCAACACCTGCTAGCACGGTATATTTTTAGTTTGTAAAATCGGTTCTGAATTGCATTCTAGGCATATAAACCCATAATTCTATCTAACTTGAGTTTATGCAAATCACAAATTTGTCCCGTGCAACCGTCAGCTGGGCAGCAACGTTAGCGCACATGTATCAGTTTCAAAACATCTACGTTCCCCTTATAACCAAAGTGCCAAAGACCTGAGTAGGGACAAATCTGAACAACACTTTATCTTGGACATGTTTAAGTATCTCAGATTCTCTGGCAACACACCATGAGGTATGTCTAAGACATAACTATCCCTTTCTTCAGTTCACCTGTGCCATCTACCTACCTACAGTAGCAAATATTTCCAAAATTAGCTGATGCGTTACTTTAAATTACCTGTAATCAGAGGTTATTCATTTAGCATGTATGTTCTCCTATGGGAACTTCTCACCAATGTTAAGTTGGTGTTGTTGGTGTCCTCTTCGGGCATAGGCAGAAACACAGCCAGAGCTACACAGTTAGCGAAGATAGTTAGCAGGATGATGATTTCAAAGGGTCTGATGGAGTCTGCTCAGGAAAACAATGAGTAGACATGGCAAAAACAACAAGGCTATGATGTTTCATATTCAGGTTGGGGATCATCAATCAGATTTAAACGAAAATTAACAGTCACCCATAGCCAAATACATGTAAAACTGACTGGATTTTGATGTATTAATGTTATCTGGTAAACGTGTTTTTTGCCTTGGAGTAAACATTTAGTAAAATAGAACATATGATAAATATATGATTTCATGATCATATATACTGTATATATATATATATTCTGATGCAGTTTCAGTTTAAACTACATGACTCACAGTCTCCAGCAAAATATTTGTAAATTTCTGCCACTAGGGGGAGGAATCAGAATTTCCCTGCCAGCTCAGCACCATGTCCACTAGTGATCCCACGCAACAGCTGTACACAGCCAGAATATCATTAAACTGTATAAATACACCTATGCAAAAAAGAGCTCCAAAATTACATCTCCTATTCACCTCAGTGCAAAAGCTAAAACACTTCTACTTCAAAATCTTCAATTCACAGTTATATGTGTCTTTTTTAATGAACTAATCAGGAACTGCAAGTTTCACTCTGTAAAGCAAATGTTTACTGTATATGTCAGTTCTGTCTCCAAGGGTGGTCTCAAAGAGGAAGTTAAGAACCCATTTCCAAGTCTTTCAAAATTGCAACAGGGTTGATTTTTGTTCTTGCTGAGAATTTAGGAACTTTTTAGTTATAAAAGAATCTTGCAAATATCTGTACATGTATTTACATATACAAAATTCTCAATGTAAACCCTACAACACCCCAAAAAACTGTAAATAGGGTAAATTAACACTAGGTTAAAGTCTTATTAATAGTGCATTTGCTGACTGGCTGTAAATAGGATGGGGTTCATCCTTATCATCTTCCATCTAAAGACCTGATCCAACTGCTTTCAATTGACCATGGTGAGGCTGACACATAACAAAAGCTTAACACCTTCAGTTCACAACTGAGACAAAGATTTCAGCACCTTACGACACACTAAACCTGGGGATTATGAAAAACAACCGACCATTTATATTTTCGCCACCTCACAGATAAAGACATATATCATGGAGGAAATACCTCAGTCCTTTTTTTGTTGTTGAACATCGGATGCAGAGTTAGACAGATCAGAGTTATGTTTGCATGGTTTTTCTGGCATGCATGCTAAACAGCTCTCTGGGGGTTGGATGCCTTTCTATAGCATGCCCATCTCAATTATGCTTCACAACTAAACAAACATCAAACCACAGTCAAAAACTATGGAAACTAAAATGGATGTAAGTTTGAAGGATACTTCCATTCCACAATGTTGATGCAAGTCTTCCGGAAAGGGTTTTTGAGCGTGAAGAAAAACAGGGATCGTGGCGGTCGAGGGTTTCCTCCTGTGGCCTGCAGTTTCTTGAGTTTCTCTCTTTGCTTTCTCTTCAGTTCTTCTTCATTCATGATGAACGAGGTCAAAGCTGCCACTCCACCACCACCACCACCACCACCGCCGGCCGTTTCCATTTTGAATCTTTCAAAAGTAAAGTCTTCTCAAGCCTCCACAAAAAAAGAAACACAACCTGAAAGGTTTAGCAAAATCCTCGGTCTTCCTAAGTCCAGGTCAGATCTTTAGTATGGTCCTAGGCTTTATCCACCATCTCGCCCTCTCTGAGAAGGCACAGTGTACCTTCTTGGCCCTGGCCCCTGCTGCAAACCTACACCAGACAAGCAAGCATTGGAGGGGTAAGGAGCATTTGGGCGCAGCTGGCCCCTTCTGAGGGATATATATAGACAGGCAGTCAGTGTCCATTCTTGGGGGTGTGGAGGCAGGTGGAGGAGGGGATGGGCGGCCTTGGGGTACAGCAGATGAAGAAAGAGAATGACTAAGGTTCTGTAAGAGAAATTCAGCTGCTTATACAACACCACAGATGACATAAGACATTAAAAAGGAGAAGTAGTTAAGAATAGGATACATAAGGTGGCGTTAAAATATGCCAGGCTGAACAAAACAAGTGTACAAGTCATTTTCTCAAGAAAAAAGCTATACAAAGAAAGTTGGCAACATTCTTTATATATTTAATATTTTAGTGCATTTTCACATAAGCAAGAATCTTTCCAGTTTTTTGGATACATATGGGAAAATGATTATAGCAGCAAATACAATAGTCAAACAAAGTCCTTCAAATTCCTTCACATTTTCAGGTGCAAAATCAATATTTCTGGATGTCTGTAAATCAAACAATTCACGAAAACCGTCAAGCATATAAGAGGAAGCTTATTTAAAAGTGCTGATCATGTAAACTATTATGAATATATACATTTATTGTATTGCTGATGAAATTTAATTTTTTTTAATTACATAACATATGTGTGCTGTGTATATTTATTATGCCTATATAAATGCAAACACATGCAGTATATATTTAGAAAATATTTACTTGTATACATATTTATATTCTTATATTTTATATTACATTTAATATATAAACTTATTTTTCTTAAATATATTCATGCATGTGTTTGCATTTATACAAACATAAATATTCACAGTACGCACACATACATTACATAAACAAAAACTTTTAATCATAATTAATCATTTGACAGCATTCATTTATTTATATTCATTCATTATAATCATATGCTTGTGACATGTGACTCCCTCAAAGGTGTTATCAGCTTGCAAATAAATAAATAGGAATGATTAAATATATATTTTTGGTAATTCAAAGTGAAACTACAACAGTGCAATGACATTTTACACATTCATAAAAGCATCTATATTTTTATACTTGTCCGCATCAGTACTTCCAGATCACACAGCATACATCCGTGTAATCTCTTCCTTTGCAATGCTATTTCAAAGCAAAGTAGTCACAGCACTAATATATTCAAGTTATTGTGTGAAAAATGTGAAGGTGCATGTGGATGTGAGACCAAATGGAGCTGGCTGACTCTCTTAATTTATGTCTATGTTAACAGCAAGCAACTGAACAAGTTGCCTTATGTTTTCACAGTTTCCGTTTGAAAGCTGGAATCAACCAAGTCAGTCTTGGTAAGATTATAATACTAATGATAACGCAGGCCCACTGAGAAAACATAAGCTGAAACTATAAGACCACCATGCAAGCTGTCTCAGTCAGTGGTGCCCATTAGACTTTTTTCAAGCTGGAGTCCACCTGAGGGCTTAGCTGAGCAGCTTGTGGCGGTCAAACACAGTCTTGCGCTGCTCCTGGACCTGTTTCTTCCAGCGCTGCTGGGCCCCCTCTACCCTCTCCAGTACAGTGTTCCCACGACCTTGTGAGCCATCCACACGGGGCCTCAGATCCTGTAGGTGGAGACAAAGGACAAAATTAAACCCTAAATTCAAATTAAGCAAATTAGCTACAAAAAGGGACTTAAATAAAAATACACTTATTTGTCTCAAGCCTGTTATCAAACACATATACAAATCTAAGAAACTGTACTAATACTTTAGTATTTTATTTTTATTTTTAGCATTGGCAAACATATTTTCAAAAAACCTTAATAATGTGTATTATTCCAACCATTCTCCATGTTTAAATGTACTATTACAATATAAATGAACTATTCCTTGATCATTAAGTCATGAATAGTAATAGAAATGTATGTTATGTTTTACTTGAATGGAAAGAGTTAAAACTTATATGCACAAACCTCAGAATCCTCCTCGTTCTGCAGTGGCATGGTGTACGGATCATGTTTGCGGATTAGAGGATCAACTAGGAGTAGAAACAGCATGTACAGCAGAAGAGCTCCAACCACTGACAAGTAGATTATAATGGTCACCTGGGAAATACATAAAAATATAAATACTCCTCAACTTTGCTTAAAGTGCACAGCTAGATTACAAAGGCATAGACATAGATTATAATAAACATTTCTAATTCAAAATAGGATTTATTGATTCTGGAAGTTGCACAATACCTTAATGGTGTTGCTGCTTCGTTCTTCATACTTGCACTCACAGAGAAGACAGTAGGCTTCCACATCATGGCCAGGCACTGGCATGGGCTCCACCACATGCAGACAATTACTACAAGCCAACATTTCATTTTCAGACAGCCGAAAATAGTTTACATATTTATTGATATATATTAAATAACCATTAAAGACAATAAAGGGTCTGTTTGAACAGTTCTTTGTCAATACAGTAGCTTGTCTCACCAGTCTTTCTGGGAGACATTCTTTTTGTAGATATGTCCACTGATGTTTCTGTAAGGTGGACAGATGCACTTGCAACGAACATCTTCATAACTCTGCGTAGGCAACACATTTGTACATAAGTGGGACACATCTGGTGAAATATGGAATGGATAGATGGACCTATGAGAGGTAGAAATTGTACCTTGTCTGCATATGCGAATGAAATCCTATCTATAAAAACAAGAAACACCAGAAGGGCAGCTGCTTTGCGGAAATTTCGAGCGATGCTGGACGACATGATGCCTGCGGATAAACATAATTTAATTCATCATTTATAATTGTTTAAGGGAAGGTAATAACTGAATTAAATGGGTCAACTGGTACTTTTTGTTTATGTATATATAAAAAATTCAATGCAAGCAAACAAGACTAGTCATCGATTAAATTGTTTATTTGTGTAGGATCAAAACAAAACGTTTATAATCAATTCTGTGCATCCAGTGTCTTATGCAGTAACGTCTGTTATATGAAGCTGACACCGGTCTCTCAATTCCGCAGGTTAGGCCTTTTCCACACTCTGATGTACATTTTCAGAGAGAGGATAAATAAACGTGAAAAGTCACACGTTTACGCTAAACTGTACATGCAAATGTTAAATTAAATGCATAAAACGCACCTGTAGTATTTATAAACGCCCATCAAACAAATGTTGACTTTCTCCGGAAGTTCTGGAGTATTTTTGTCACGTGACAATGGATGAACTCTTCGCCCCGCCTTCACAAACGGCGAAAGACAAATTAAAAGCGCTATTTATTTATTATTATTATTTTTTATTTCTTTAAACAAAATGTATAATCTGTAATGCCCCCAGTTCATATAATTAAACAAAAGCATCAGGCATAAAAAATAATAACATATCGACTTTCTGTTTCGAGTATTTACAAAAAAGTAAACTATGACAAAGGAAATAAAAGGGCAGACGGGGAGCGAAAATAACTGAGAATGCGTGTAACATATGTTAAGTCCATGTATTCAGAGCTTTTTTAAGAATCATGAATCTGATTTTTCCAACAAAATCTCTCATAGGTTTTATTAAAAAACATCCATAAACAGTTGTGGATTGAAATACTCCGCCTCTATTGGTTGGCCAAACCGTCACTCAAATTGTCCCACGGCCAATCAGCTATCGCTTTTTCAATCCTATAATTTTGGCGGCGGTCGAAAGATGGCGGAAAATTTGAAAGGTAAGAATATATCGCTTTAATCGTTCAGAAACAACAGTTACACGCAATATGTCTGGTGCATTACTCGAGGTGTTAGTTAAGTGAAATCTTCTCAAAGATACTACGGAATTAAACACTCGGTTTTGGAAGAATCGTGTTGATACAAATGCACATTAGGTCGATGTTACGGCTAACGTTACGTTACCGCGCGCTCATGCAATACATTCGAACAAGCCCATTGTGAACTCACTCTCTTTCTCTGCAGCAACGTCTTTGTAAAGTTGTACAGCTTAACATACGGTGCGAGGTACACACTCTGTGCGTTAGTTAGAGAAATCTTCAGTGTTTAGCTTTTAGTGTAAGTTTCACGTTCTCTTAAGGAATATGATTTAACAACATGTCTGATCCCTGGATCTCACTGCTATCATGGAGCACATGCTTACAAGTCTCCAGCAAAATGTTAATCTAATGCCTACGTCGTTGTTTACCTACTTCTTTAAGGTTCACTGAATCTCTTGCCCATTGCTTATGACGATTAGTCCATTTATTAAAGGTTAATGGTGATGCATGGAGCTTTTCTGTAAGGGTTTGTGTGTTTAAAGCTGCAAAAAATATCAAGTTTAGTGTGTAACATGTTAATGATTTGTGTTTGTTTGTCTTGTTTGGTTGTTTTTAATGTCAGAACCCCAAATTAAAACGGGCCCCTTCTTTCAATATAAAAGCAGTTATATATTTATTTTCGTGTCACATTTATTTATGAAATAAGTTATTACTTAAATATATTGCAATTTGTTTGATATAGGAGTTAGTTTTCTAATTTAAACAATTTGCATTTGTTTGTCACTGTAATTTTATGACTTAAAATTTGTTAACCTACTATCTGGAAAAGATAGTAACACATATGCTGTTTTGAATCCCTATATTAGAATATTGGATTGTCAATTTAATTTACAGTAATCTGTATGGCACTTTCCATAATAAATATCATTTCAAAACAGCTTAATAGAATTTAAAACTGTACAGCTAGTTAGAAAAAGCAGACAGTGTTGAATTCACCAATGCAAATTCAGGATAATGTTGAATGTTAGAATTGATTTTTTTTGGTAATTTCCTATGCTTACCAATGCCCCATTTAGCCGTTCGATCAAAAATACTGTAAAATGGTAATATTGTGAAATATTAGTCAAATTGTAAATAATGAACTATTATCTTTATTTCCTGCATAATAATAATAGCTCTCAAATTCTCTGCAAACCTCTGATTTACATGCATAAGGAAGAAATTAACTATTTGCAGAAGAGCTTTTTAGTTCTTGATCTAAAGTTTGCACACACGTCTGTCATCCCACATTTTACTTGTGTTTTTCCTGCTATTAACATCTTATTGTATTTTGTAGCTGAAGTTTGTAGGGTGGCATGCCTCGCTACTGGAGAGCAGCTGGAGGTGATATGTCGAGAGCAGGGGGTGAAGTGCCATGAGCTGGGCATCAACAAGAACAACCTGTGCGATTATGAGGTGGAATATCTCTGTGACTACAAAAAGAAAGTCATCAATGATGGGAAGACACAAATAGTACAGGTGAGCTTAAAAGTCAAGCTCATAAATGTACTCCTCATGATCATCATCATCACGGTAAAATGAGGTTTATCAAAGCACACTGGTGGCCAGTTACATAAACAGCTTAGACCGATCTTATAAAGTCTTCATCTACCTTTGTTTTTTTTTTTATATATAAAGGAATCCTGCATCCAAAATGAAATTTGCTGACAGTTTACTCACCCTCAGATGTGGAGAAATGTAGAATTACTTGCTTACCTGTGGGTCCTCTGCAGTGAATGCGTGCCGTCAGAATGCAGCTGACTGGAGTCGTGGGGATTATTGTGATGCATTTATCATCTAATTGAACGCTCATTCTGACGGCACCCATTCACTGCAGAGGATCTGCTGGTGAGCAAATGGTGTACTGCTGAAATTTACCAAATCTATTCTGAGGCAAAATAAACTCTTGTACATCTTGTATGACACAAGAGTAAATCATCAGCAATTTCTTTTTAGATTAAATATAATATACATACATGCATCTCAATATATATAGTTAATTAATTAAGGCAATATGTAAGGGATAATATACAGCTAGCAGGTTGATATCGCAGAATAATGCCCGACAGGCTTATTGGCAGCCCGATACGAAGCAATAACTAGCTGTTACTAGAATTATCCCACTTGTTACACGGCTTCTTGCCCCAAAAGTAATTAATAAAGCAATAAATAATATAATACAATAACAAAAATTAGTTTTAACCGTGGAGTCAGTCGAGTCAGCTTCTATCCACTGCTTTTGCTTTTCCGTGCATGTTGAAATTAATGTTGAAGTCTTCCATTTTAACTTGTGGTTAAAGGGTCACAACACCCCCCTGTTTCAGAAGTGCTTTTTCACACCTCTGGTTTGAAAAACTTTCTGAAAAGGGG